>JAAAKO020028762.1:413-13658 GCA_010015015.2 Bolitophila cinerea
ATGTTGTTTAAAAACACAAAAAGCGAATAGAAAAAAATAAGCCTATATTTTTAAAAGTAGTTAAATTTTATGGTGTTAAAGACCGTTTATATAATTTTATAATTTTATGAGTCCTATATAAATTCGGTTTCGAAAATTCACAAATTTTAAAAGATTAATTCATAAAAACAGAAAAGGTATATAAAAATTGAAGACATTGAATTTTTTTATTTCTTTTTGTTTTATATGTGATGTGGAAGTAGGTTATAAACATGTTTATTGTGATACGATAAACTATACCTTTTTTGTTTACAATTCAAGTGAATAAATGGTGAAAAATAATATAATCTTATAATCTCTTTATTGGACGGAAATACCTAGTTTAGATTAATATAGTTTAATTTTCATAAAATACTGAATAGTATTATAACTTATCCTAAGCTGCGAAATATATATTTCTAAATATATAAGTAGGTATATAATAAAAAGTATAATTATCGATACTATATATATATATATATATTATTTTATACCGAATAATTTAAATTATATATACTAATATAAAAAAGTTTCATATTTCATTATTTTTTTATTTTTTGGAATTGGTTGTATTACTAAAAAAATATAATTAAAAGCAATTATTATATAGTTATAATCTTATACTTTTGGCAACAGAAAACCACAATATATTTTGGAAATTCCAAATGTTTGATATGCGGCATGCTGTGAAGTCAATTTTTGAATTTCTTTATAATAATAGGCAACCCACTGTGAAGTCAATTATTTTATTATATTTCCTATTAACCATAAACATGTGTTTCCAAAAATGACCCGTTACATAATCCGCGCTAAACATTTACAATATATACCGAAAAGTCAAATGCCCGCAATAAACATTTATTCCGACGCACACATCATAAAAGTTTGCTATGTCCTCTAATTATAATATATATATATATACGTCCTGCGTATCAAACTGCGAACTCTCCACAACTTGGTTCCTGCTCAAAGATGGGTTATCATAAAACAACGTTTACAGGTAAATATTCAATATTTCCATTCATTAATATCAGCAATAATGCGCACGCGGGATTTTCGTCGACATGATCGCGAACGCGACGACAATAAATTCGTACCCCGCCTTCCTAAGACCCCGAATACCTACCCTTGTGTTTGGCCAAATTATACGGAGCTCATGCCGAAAGGTCTCTGTATTTAGGGTAAATTACACATTGTTTCTCGAGTTTAAGAGGCTCTTAACTTTTATATATCTTAGCATGCAGATTCATTGAGAAACGCGTCTGTCGTAAACCTTTGTTTTATATGGCAGTGGCGCGCATGCACTTATTTTTAACTATATATTCGTATAAGCCAACCACAATCTTCGTCAATAAAACCAAATGGATTATTGCGAAGGCGTTATTGTCTTTGGTTGGGAAGATACATTTTGGTAGAACACGCAAAGATGTAGTCTCGACCGGATTATATGCTTCGAAACTTTTATAAAACCGTGATATATATATATATATATATATATCATAATATATATTAAGTTGGCTTATATGTTATTTTTAGAGATGGATTGTTTTTTGTTTATATTGTGCATTTTGGTTTAATTTTTTTTTAACTTGCAATTAACCTTACTGTCACTATAGATCCTTATTTTTAGTTAAAAAGTTTGGATTGACAAACCCTCTTTTTTAACAAAATAAAAATAAAAAAAACAGTGTGTGCTATTAAGAATATTATTGTGACTACCTGTACCAAAATTACGGTTATGTTTGTTATATACCATGTATCGAAGAAAAGCTTTGAAATTTATCGATATAAAGCGTAAAATCCACTTTTCAAATATTTTTTTTAATTAAGGATCCGATGGCTAAAATTAGGTCATTTTTCATTCGCGGCTTTCATAAAAAATTTATTGCTAGTAAATAACTACTTGAACTTTTACCGGTAATACCGTTATGTTCTATTTTTTATTATTCCTATAACAAATCGAAAATCGTGCTCCTATTTTATAAAAAAATATCTTAAAAATTAAAAATCTAAAGAAAAACATAAACGAGCTCGAAAATTAGAAGAATGTAGTCTAATTTGTCTTATGTATATAATGTGTTTATTTAATAATTTATTAATAATATATTAGACCATTACAATTTTTACTAGACCTCAATAACTTTTTAAAGTAAATTTTATACATTTCTGTGAACTGTTGTTTTTTAGGGACGCACAATTTTGAATCTTTACATTGGTTTTATAAATACTTTTATGCTTTTCTTTAAATGTGAGTTTTTTTAAATAATCAATTATTTTTAAATGTTTTCTTTTGTATATTTACTGTAATTGTGAGACAATGTGAGATGCCCAAAAAGAAGGAAATGAGCACACAATCGTAATCTTCTGATGCACACAAGGGTAATGCAATTTTTTATAATATTTTTCCAGTGATTATTTTTTGTGGAGTGCGATTTCAAATTATTTGGTGGAGAAAATTGTGAGTGCTAATTTCGTACACAACATCCAAAAATGTTATAAAAATATGCCAAAACCAGTGCCCATATTATAATTCAAATGTCACGTGAGTGAGTGTCTTTTTAAAACTTCTTTCTTATAACGCAAAATTTAAATTGAAATATATATCCAAACACAGTCCCTGAAACCTTCGTAAATACTGCAAACGTAAGTATATACATCATCCCTTTCACCATTCCAACCACTGAAATAACCTTATTTTTATTATTAAAACGACGCGACGTTGTAACACCCAAAAGTCTTTCCTCTGTATATTTTCTTTTCCGCTTGTGTGCTTAATATGAGTTTGAGGGAGCAATATGTGTGTATAAAGTATATATATGTATATATATATATATATATATATATATATATATATATATTTATTGTAACTCGGATGCCGCTTGGAATATCAAGGACTATCACACTCACTCCATATTTACTCTCAGACAATTTGATATAGATCTGTAGAGCCAAATCAATTTAATTCTCTCTTATTCGTAAGTAAACAAAAGAAAATCTAATAAAATATCCTATTCGATGGCATACATTTTGGTGTGAGTCAATGGCTAAAGTAAGGCATGATATATATGCCGTACATATATTTACTATACTTATATAAAAGTCTCTTTAATTTCTAATTATATGTTGTATATGTAATTTTGAAATGTGTATTTATATATATATATGTTTAAGTACTAATTTAAATTACTACTATCTTACTTACATATTATATAGGTTAGCACTTTAAATGTCTCGTACTCATTTTCGTTACTCTCAGTACGTTAGATTCTCTCGCGTTACGAAAAAAACCCCAACCCCAACGCAATTTCATAGCAACCCCACGCGCGCATAGTGATGTTGTTAGCCTATCAGCACCTTCCGTTCCGTCCAATCGCAACAAGACGCGCTTTGCACGAAGCTACACGCGTTGAAAAGTATATAACTAATACCTAGTAGTATATAACAGAGCTCTGAGAGCTATGTCGGCCTTATGTTTTCCGATAACGTGCATTTTTGGCTCTCGCGATTGAATTATACCCTTTAGACATACTAGCACATTACGTATATGGACGGTATAACATACGAGTTGAGCGTGCTTGTATAAAATACATACACACACATTTGTAGTTTTCAGAATGGTAAAATATTTATAATTGTAAATATAAATTAGTTATTGTTTTATGGTAATTTGTAACATTATTATCCAAAGAACAATATTACTCTAAAGGAGAAGTTGGGTTACGTTTTTTTAATGAAAATATTTTTGAAAATATGCAGTCAACTTTGACTTGTTGAGTTTTAGACCAGATTTGAGATATTGTAAAAACACGTATTCGATTAGTTTGAAGACGATGCAAATGCGAATAATAAGTGGACACTATTTGAAGAAAACTAATATTTTAAACTTTCCACAAATATTATAAATAACCGGTAATAATAGAAAAGCCTTTTTTTAAATTATTACCTAAAACTAGATATGTTAATTATATTTAACCGGTTAAATGGTAAATAAAACAAAACTTAAGATGTTGATGGACACGACTACAATGCGGCGGTGTTTTTTTTGGTAAAGTGCATCTTCCATCCAAAAATGTATCAAAGAGCTTCTTAAACGGCTTTATCGAGGAAAAATCCCAAACTGCATTGACGTGACTACTCCGAATATCAAAAGTGAGGCTGAGGTAAATCACGCTTTATCTAAAGCAGTGGTGGCCAACCTATGGCCCGGCCGTGTTTTTTTGTCCGGTCCGCAACATGATTTTTCTATAATCGCTCCATAAACTCCCTTTATCAAAATAATAGTAAAAAAGTGAGTTTTTTTATTTTAGAAATTTTAAATTCATTTGTATATACATAATGACTAGGAAATAGTTAAATACATTTTTTTATGCTGACTATGTATGCAAAATACAAAAAAAAATACTTATTTCACCTTTTTTGACAAAAAAAAATTATATCTATTTTAAAATATAAATAACTATTTTATTATTTATTTTAAAATATATTTTATTTTGTCGAAATAACAACCAAAATTTAACAAAATTAATATTTCCTGTAACCTGTCTAGCTGTGTACATCTTTTATTGCAAAATAGCAGTATCTTCTAGTATACGTTAGTATAACATATTAGTAAACACCAGCAAATGAATAAGATGAGAAAACAAGAATTTATATTGTATATAAAAAACGTAATATTAAGATAGTATTCTTGTTTAATGAAAAATTTAATGTTTATAAAATCGAAAAACCGATATATCGATTACCCGATATTACCCGATAACCCGATATACCAATTACCCGATATACCCGATATTACCCGATATACCTGATATTACCCGATATACCCGATATTACCCGATATACAGATATCGATATCGATACACCCGATACCATTATTTGTCAATTCTGTCAGGCATACTTTTAACGAGATTCCTACAAATATCTACATCAAAATCTTCCTAAATTTTAAAGAACTTCTTAAAACTTTTCTTTGAGACTTTTCTCTGAGGATCATTTGAAGTATATTCTTGATGATAACCCAGAGAGATTCGATCGAATTGTGGTCTAATCTGCCATTCCATTAGATCCATATATGATTTATGCAGGCCATGTTTGTTTTCGGGGTATAATCTAGAGCACCTGGAGCGTCTTTTTGGAATGCTAACTTGTGCAGTTTTTCTACTGATGCGAACAGCTTTTCTTTAAGAATTGCTTGGTATTTTGGAGCATTCATTGTTCTCGAAATAACGACATAAGGTTTGCTGGAAACTTAAAAGTCCGTTTAAGGCAATCTCTATGAAGTTCTTCGTTACGAGAGGCAATCACGGAGTTCGTTCACAGTAAGAAAAAAAAGATGAATTTCTTCCTTTTTTCATCCCCAAAAATGATCGCATTATGACCATACCTAAAAATAGATGAATATTTCCACTTGCAAAAATATTTCCACTTCAAATTTGTCCATAAAAAAAGTATTGAAAATTTGACCAAAAAAGATGAAATTACTCTATTAAAACTTAAAAAAAATGAAAAAATTGAAACGTACAAAACGACCGTATAATTCGCTATATGTGTTTACATGGCATCCACAATAACCTTTGAGAAGAATCACAAAAAACAAATTTGGCTATATATTAAGAAGAAAATTGTACTTAAATATGGGATGATTTTCATAGCGTTGAGTAAGAAATCCATCCTTTCTTGAAGTACTTAAAATGAATACATTGTTGGAACTAAATACCATAAGTTAAAAAATACGAAATTCATCCTCTTTTATTTCCTCCTTTTAAAAAGGAAGAAATCCATCCCCAAATATTTGTTCTTTGCTAAGGGTGTTTGGTCTGAATTGCAAATCATTAACTTTGATTCGTCGTTTTAAAATACGAACTTTTAATTTCTGGAAACACAATTCAAGTGTTCTTGGGTAAATAAAATACAATTCATTGATAATTATCATTACAAATGGTAAAAAAATGTACCTTGTTAACGCCAAATTCAAGCTTATAGATGTTCTTTTACTTGTAATGTTTAAAATTGATTCCTCGTTCCAGACTTTTGTTAATCCGCAGACTGTTGAACGTTGCGTCGGTTGATACCAATCTCGTGATCTGCGTTTTAATCACAGGAATACGGCCTGATATTTTCCTAAGGTCAACTGTTCGGGCTCGATTAAACTTTTTCTGTATAAAGTACATTGATGATTTGGACAACCTCATTTTTTTAGCAATCGTATGCCCCAAAAATTTTTTTTTATTGCTTCATAATTTGCTCTGCTGAAGAGTCTGATCGCCAGATTTTTTCATACGAATATACCAAGCGAAAAAATATAAATTGTTCGATTACATTTTTATTAACTATGCTATTGTCCGATTCCATTGTTTTCAACATGGTTTTGTGAAATCCTAAAATACTACATATTTCTCAAAATTTTTAAGTGAGTCATGTTTGCTGTATGTTTATATAAAGAATGCTTTATCATAATATATTATATTTTATTCATAATTTATTAGCTTGCATTTGAATTGAAACATACAGTCAAAATTGATCTTTTTCGAATACATTGTTGTTTGAGTCATATAATAACATATCGCATAATAGGTCAATTCACCTATTATGCAACAGGTTAACCTGTCAAAGTGTTAACCAAAACAATATCTTACATATTTTGCGTTTGTATAAAGGACATTTTAATGATGTATCATAAAAAGGCAGTACGCAAGATATAGGTTAATGAATCATTAGCTTTTGGCATACACTACAACTTGAATTGAGTTTTTATTTTATACATCCTCATATAGATACGGTGACCATTCGTACTGTATTTTACTGTATTTTTAATAATCCTTCTTTATCTCCTCGTGTGGCTCTAAAATTCCGCAAATGCTATGTTTTCTTCTTGTTAAGTTTTTCATATTACGCTAAATATATATGATTGATTTTAAATTGTTATAAGATTATATTCTCCGCACGACGCAGATTTCTATTTTATAGAAAAAAAAACTTCAGAATTTATTTTAATTTGTTTGTATATAATCTAGAAAATACAATTACACCACATGCCATAATAGTCCTATAACATTTGTGTATTCATTATAATTCAAATTACACAAACACTCACACGCACAGCAGTAAACTCCAAAATACAAAAAAAATCTTATATACAAGACAAAGCCACACCAATGCGCGCGGTGCTCAGACCTTTTAATTAAATTTATAATTGCGATTGTTGCAAAGAAACACACTCTTATAGAACTCTTATAGTACTCTACTTTACAGTAAAGTATTGTACCACTTACGCACGAATATATACCATAAGAATATACTTTTTTTAAAGAAGCTGTAATGAGAGCGATACAATAACGGTTAACTGTGTATCTTTATATACAATACATATTACAGAAACCATCATTTTATCATATAAATTAGACCTTTTTTATATACAGTATACACACGTCTGTCTGTGTACGTTTATATAAATGAATTTATATATATATAGATATACAATACACATATGCAGACTCGCACACGTGTGTGAGTGTCTTACCTAGCTGTTTGTAGTATATGCGCAATGCGCATCACATGCGCGCGCGCGCACTAAGTATAAACAACAGGAAAAAACTGTGCGATTGCATTTGTTGGCGCACGTAAAAAAAATGTTCTGTGGCAAAAGCAAAGATCAGCGTTATACATTATTCTGAAAAGAAAAAAAAACTATTAGAGCATCGAGCTGAAAGAGCAACAAGTATATAAAAGGCCGCGATGCGCATCGTGCATTTAAATCGTAAACACAGTTATGTTCGAGTAAAATCAAATTATATGAAAAATGAGCTGACTCCATTCCAATTTAAGTGTAATTTTGTTGGAATTGTATTGTAGGTGTTTTCTGGTTGGATGTCATCGATTGAGGGAAATAGAAAAAAACGACATTTGGAATATGGACTAAAGCCCATTGACTAATTTGAAAATAATTCCCATATAATTAGAGAGAGGCATTATGTTTATAATATTATATAGCATCATTCAAAGAAAGACTTTTGTTGTTATCTATGTTTATAATATTAGAGCATAAATAAATTGAGTCACGCATAAATATTGCGCATGCATCCAGACTGAGAACGAACATTCGATTCTCTAAAACAGCGTTATAAATTCAACGGAAATGCTCCACAGAATAAAAAACAATCTATATTTGGTCACAAATTATTGTCTACGCACTCACTCAATTATTAGTAAATTGATTAAATACGAGTACAACAAAATGCCCCTGACAGCTGCTGCTGAGATGTTTGTGTCCACTATATAATAGTTATATAGTAGATATGGATTGGTTTTATTTCGTTTTACATTTAATTAAACTTGGCGCATTGAATTCTGTATTTAATGTTTGAATAAAGCCATTTTAACAAGTTCAAGCCTTAAATGACAATTTTTTACAGAATGCAATAATATTATTTATATATTTGATTTTTTTTTTAATTTTTTAATAATTTATTTATAATATGAAATTATTTATTATTAAGTACAAACATTAGATATTAAAATACTACTTTTTTGTTTTTGAAACAAAGTATATTTAATAATTTAGAACTTAAGCCAGATGATAGTTTGGCCAAATATCAATGGCAAAATAGTATTTGACTATTTTTTAGGTATTTTAAATTCTGTTTTTACAAAATTCCAATGATTGCTTTGTTGTCTATTCAAATGACCATGTGTGCAAATTTACTATTCAGGCCGAATGAGTAGGAATCATAAATAACATTTAACTTAATGTATAAATCTATATAAAATAGATGAAAGGTCCGATAAATAGTCATGACTGCAAAAAGAACATTTAGGTAAAACGTCAAGGCCTTCCGATTTAAAACGGCTAAATATTTAAGATGGCCCAAATAAATAATTGCAGTGTTTCTTTTGACAAAAAAACATTGGAAATATTATTATGTAAAACCAATACGTAAATAATCATGTTTTTTGTATAAATAAAAACTTTTGATTAAATTTGTTTTTTATAAAGAAACGCAGTTTATTTTGAATAATTTTATCAATTTTTTTAAATAATAATATTGATTTTAATAATTAGTTTAATTTTTTTTGTGATATAGTTAGTTTTTTAAATAACGTGTAGATTTATTGTTGTAATAATAGAAATTGAAAAAAGAGTAGCTTCATTTTGTTGTTTCGAAAAAAATAAAAAAATAAAACAAATATACTTATATATTAAAAGCAATTAAATAACCAATTGAAAAATATAATAAATATATACCTTAAAAAAACAAACTTTAATGGTGGGATGACATAAAGCCCATGGGCTTTTTGTCTTGTTGAAACGGTCATTAAGCCCACGGGCCTTATGTCCATTGCATACGGATATAAAGCCCATGGACCTACTGTCTGTTTAAAATGAACAAAAAGCCCATGAGCTTTATGTCCGTATGAAATGGACATGGGTTATGTCCGTTTGAATACAAAAATATATTGGCAAACTATAGAGAAAAATCACACCTTTTGAGTCATATTGCCTAAGCTTCTATTACTTTCTATTCCCTAGTAAAATAAGTTATATTATTTTTAGTTACATATAAAAAGGGTGTGGTATAGCAATAACAAAGTGAGAAATAGAAAATATTACAAAATATTACAAATATTATAGAAAATTACAAAATATTACAAAATATTCGCGATAAATTACATATATTACAAGTATTCGCAAAATATTTATATTTTCCGAAAATACGAAATATTACATATATTTAAAAAAAAATTCCACCCGATTTCGCGAGTGAACTTGCCTCGTTTAAAGTAAAGGCTGTTATTCTTCTACCAATCGGCAATTTAGGGTTTTACTCTATATGTTTTTTTTTATATTTTAACAAATTATTATTAGTTTTTTTTAATAAACTATCACTATTATATATTTTTTTTAATAATTTTAGTTATCACCTTTTTTAATTTTGTTAAACATAAAAAAGGTATCTCTTAAAAACGTAAACATAAATAAATACAAAAGTTGCACCACTAATATTTTATTCATGTTTACACACATTTTACCATTTATAGGCACATTTTTAATTATTTTGGGCACTATAGCCTTTTTAGGCTCGATTTATTTTAACCCTTTTTCAAATTTCGTTTTAGTTTTTGGCTAAGTTATGTTTATTATTATTTAATTGTTTTTCAATTCAAAATTTTAGATAGGTTTTTGATATGTTTAATAAAATATTTGAATCTCTAAGTTCTATATAAGTTAAAAAGATAAAAGATTTTTTTTATAAATGCAGAATTAGAATTCAAATTAAAATTAAAATTAGATGTAAAAAATAAGACAAAACATTAAATAATATAATACAATATAATATAATATAATATAATATAATATAATATAATATAATATAATATAATATAATATAATATAATATAATATAATAAATATATATTATTCATATCAAATATTTTGTATTACAATATTTACATGTAATAATTGCAAAAAAATCTTGTACATTTCAAAATTCATCATATTTATATTTATTATAATCATTTACTTAAAAGAAATATAAATATGATGACTTTTGAAATGTACAACTACAGAAAATGACATGATTCTATACTAATATAAAACTAAAAAATCATACCAAAACTATCCAGTAAATCCAAGAAAGCAAAAATACATAACCAAAAACTTTGGTGTAAAATGTTAATGTAATAACATACAAATAAATAATTGCAGTTCACAAAGTACACAAATTACATTCATGACGAGTTTTTGCTCTTTCGCTATTTGCATTCAAGAAAATACAAAAACTATATACTTTACTAACTTTCGAAACTTTCTATTGGCTATATATTATCAGTGTTATTAGCCTTACTCAAACTGAACCAAAAACCCTATATATAGGTAATAATTATATATATTTAAAGCTAGTATACACCAAATTAATATGAAGAACATGAAAATAAAAATATTGCAACTAATCGCATGACTCACTGTATTTTACGGGACGATATATACCCGTACAGGTATTTGGTATAATTATGTTAATTGAAATACTTTTATTTTTGTTTTCAAACAAGAAAAAACTTGCATAAAAATACTATGTAAGTCATATTGTATATATATAAATCATATAGTCGACTGTCGACTACCCGACTTTCATCGATAATACAAATGGTTCTATTCGAACTTCAGCTCCTCGCTCACGTAGTACATAGACTTCTTGTACTATGTATTTAGATATTATAGGTTATATATATAGAATAAATTTCACTCAAAGTACTCGAATGTACGAGTACATGCAAATAGAGTAATCTTGATCATGGCACACAGACACACAGAAGCCCACAAATATTGTCGCCGAGTCCCGAGGACCTGTTTGCAATTTCAGTTCGTGCCTTTTGTAACAGGTAAACATGCCGTATATACATACCTACTAATAATATCTACAAGTATATATCATTGAACTATATTATGGTCTGTATATACTCATACCAACGCAGAGTTATTAGAAATTGACAAAACCTCCTACTATATAGTATTCCAAACCACAGCCAGTTGCAGCAGTTCTCTTTGCACTCCACTCCCCACCGCCCTTGTTCACATTTCGAAAAGCCTGTTCGAATAAAACATTTATTATTAGGTTATCCATTTAATCAAATTTGACAAACAATCGTTTCCTGTTGGCATCGATTCAGGACGAGTTTGTCATATGCTAGAGAGATAGCTGAACGTGGACATATATCTAGCATACACATCCCAGCAGTATAGGCATGATTTTGTTTATGTGACACAAGCTGAGAGTATATATATATATAATTATTTATGCTCAATCCGACAAAATGTGTTTCAGCGGGGGCGGTATGTTCAAACTTATCATATTTTTTTCCACGAAGATTTATTGATTTACATATTGTTTTTGGCTGATATCACATATTTGTTTTTATGATCATATATCGATTATGCTAAACAAAAAACATATACCTATATTCAGTTTATAAAAAAAGAAGAATTAGGCCACTAATCCGTGAGACCCATGTCAAAAAATATAAAGTTAAATGCTCCAATGGACCAACATGCCAACTGTGACACTAATGACTATAGTACTTGAGTTTTCTCTGGGATATCCCCGTGATTTCCCCAGTATATAGCAGGGATTTCCCGAGGATTTCCCCGGAATTTCCCCGGGATTTCACTGGAATTTCCCCGGGATTTCACTGGAATTTCCCCGGTATTTCACCGGTAATTCCTTGGTAATTACCCGGTAATTTCCCGGTAATTCCCCGGTATTTCCCCGGTATTTCCCCGGTATTTCCCCGGTATTTCCCAGGTATTTCCCCGGTATTTCCCCGGTATTTCCCCGGTATTTCCCCGGTATTTCCCCGGTTTTTTCCCGGTTTTTTCCCGGTTTTTCCCCGGTTTTTCCCCGTGTGTAGGATGTCTGTGGGATTTCTGTGGGATTTCTGTGTGTTTTCCTAGAACTTCCATAATTTCTCGGAATATCCCGGGATATCAGTAAGATTTTTCGGAATTTATAGGGATTTCAGTGTTATTTTATTATTTTAATCAGAAAATACCGGAAAATACCGGAAAACATCGGGAGATCCTGAGAAATCTCGGGAAATTAGTGGAAAAATTAACAAAAAATCGAAAAATCGGAATCCTTGAAATTCTGAAATAATCCTATAAATTCCGGAAAAAGCCCGGGAAATCTTGGGAAATCCTGGAAAATCTAAAAAAATCCTGTATAACGAAAAATACAAAATCAAGTGATTCAGAAAACGAATTTTCCTAAAAAGAGGTTCGGGATAATATAAATGTTCAAGTAGGTGAACAGAAAACTGTATTAGGATATGATATAAATGAAATTACAAGAATTTGTTAAAGAATTTCCGGGTAACTTGATTTGGAAAAAAATAATCGATTTAATGTTAGTTGTGTTTTGGATAGAACCCTTGTAATATAGTTTTTAATTTGACCAATAGGTGGCGTTTGCACACATTAGCTAAAAAGCTTGAAAAAATATTAAGAACGTATTTTTTTGCTATTGAGATCTTTTTTTATCTATTCTAGTTCGTCAACCTCCAAAATACATACATCGCTTTTGCTTTTTTGTATTTTGTATACTTGTATATATATATATATATAATATATACATATATATATATAAAGAAATGCCCTGCGCTTCGAGCGAGCAGAGCATAACATATGTATATAATTAATAATATAACACTATATGCAGCATACTAAATATAATTATG
>JAAAKO020028773.1:0-13657 GCA_010015015.2 Bolitophila cinerea
CTGCGCTTGCGCAGCACATGGTTGTTGTTGTATACTGAAAATGTTTTGGGGTCTATTTCATGCCGCCTCTTTTAGCATGACTGTTTCTTTTACAAAAATAGAAATCCATTTTAAAATTGGTTTTCGAGCCAGCAGGTTTGAATACTGTCTTTAGCGTTGTTTCTGCATCGAAGTTTGCACTGTTCAGTTTCCCAAGTTCTTATAACCATTTCGACAGTACGAGACTAGATTGCTTTGCGGTCTACTTTCTAAAGCTGAGATAAGTGTATTGTAGCTATTTGTCCAGCTACTAAGCAGCATAGCAACAACCCAATTCTCGAATATCAGCTTCTCACCAATCGCATCAAGTTTATCAAATAATTCTGTCATGGTGCCTATGTGAGCTTCAGCATCACCGTGTTCCGTTAGCTTAAGACTGCAAATTAGTCTTATTTTATTACTAATCGATGCTTTTTCGTGATATTCTTTTAAGTTATTCCACGCTTGTCCAAGTAGCTGTAACTTATCTTCTTTAATAAGGAGCATTTACATTCTATACTTCCAAATGAAAAAAAAATCATTGTTTAGTTTAGAAAATGCGAATTTATTGTTCTTCATGGTAACTTAACCTCACAGTTTTCACATAGTTATAATTTATAAGTATAGTTCTTAAGTATAGTTCATAAATATAATTCGTAAGTTTATAATTCATGAGTATAATTAATAAGATGTGAATGCTAATTTCAACAGAGGAATGAAGAATTAAGAATGAAAAATAAAGAATAAGAATAATAAAAATGAAGAATTAGGAATGTAGAATAAGGAATGAAGAATAAAAATGAAGAATAAAATGTACAATAATGAATGAATGAATGAATTAAGAATAATGAACACAAAACAAAACCAAAATTCAGCGATCAGCACGACCGCGTTCTGGCCAAAACTAACAAAAAAATGTGTCGCAACACAACTCCCGAAGAATCTGATTGTGATTTATCCACCCAACCGAATTTGAACGATACCACCGGCAATTTTACTATGGTAAGATTCCAAATTAATTTGTGTTTTGAAGCCTGTCTGACGACAAAAAAAAACTTAATACGAAGTTCTTTCATAACGAGGACGACGTAATCAGTGCAAGCAGCACCACCAAATCGGTACAGGTGAACTGGATTAACGGCGGATATTTCTGGATTTTCATTCAAATCAGCGAAACGATCGGAAGTGAATCTTTGCTGCAGTTGAGTGCATCTCGCCGCAAATGCTTCTCTCGAAGTGAGTTTGAGTCGACTCTATTCCCGATGTACTCGCAGAACTTGTGCAGGATATCTTGTCGTGTCCGGGCTACGTTGGCAGCTTGCGGGTGTGTGCCGTTCTTTTATGTCATTGGTATACATCAGCCTGGCTTCAATCATTTCTTTGATATAATCGAATTTTATTTCAAATTGCAGACCATGAACCCGTTTGTAACGTCACTGGTCTACATTGTCTGTCAACGGTGGACTGGTACAGCAGTGATGCCTGTGAGTGCTGGCCCCTGTGCAACCAACTCGAGTACACCATCAAGCAGAAGTGGATCGAGCCATTTTACTATGAGAAAGTTCAGTATATTTACGTGCGCATGGAAGTACCACGCAGTCGCATCAAAAAAGGCATTCTTTTTAGTATGGATTTCCTGTTAGGTATAAAAGCTAAAATATAACATACAGATTTCGTATTTTGTTGGTGGCTCACTTTTACTTTTTTTTAATTATTATTATTTTAGTGTCCTTTGGCGGCGCTTCTGCCCTATTTTTAGGCTGTAGCCTTATCAGTCTGGTTGAGCTACCGTACTTTCTGCTGGAGTACCTGTTTCGCCTGTGGAGGATCAAACGCAATTTATTTTTGAGGAGCAGCTCGGACCGTGTTGAGTATCTATAAAATGTCACATGTATGTTACATGTAATGTAATGTAATTTACATGTTTTCATAATCTGAAAGAAATTTTCATTTTATCATGATGGTATTTCATTTAAAAATTGGAAAAATTAAGTATTTTGTTAATTTGCTTAAAACTGCATATTAAACTCTAAGCTGTAATTTGTTTTTAAGAAGCGAGACAATTTGTACTATCGGTTTATATAATATGCAAGCAGTACAATGTTTTAAATTTTAAGTTTTTCTTTTTTTAAACTTAATAATCATATTCGTATTTTGTATATGTCCAAAAAGAGCGATTTAGATTTGACGCCATTTTATTCTGGGCAAGTGGCAGCTCTGAAATTTGACAGCTGCCATCTATGATTCAGCCGTATTCACGCTCAAAATATTTTAGGTTTTAGACCTTTTAGACATTTTAGAACAATTTAAAACACGATTTTCACTTATAAAACCTGGTTTTATTTTAAAAAAATAGCATATGATCCTAACCTATAATTTTACGCTAAAATCCACAAATATATATATCCACAAATTTGTAAATTTTGTTTGTTAACGAACCCGTTCAAATGAAAGTGCGCCTTATCTGTGAAGATGATTTTTTTTGAAAAATCGGCATCACCACCGAAAATTACGCGAAGGAAATAAGGTTTTTATTCGGTTTTCGTTATTTTAATATACTTTTTTCTTCTACTTTTTGAAATTTTTGGTTTTACATTTTGGCCAAAATGACGTTTGTTTTGATAAATTATACTAGAAGAACCTTACAAAACGACTGTCTTTATAAATTGGCGATTCTATTGAAATAGAATAAGTTTTCGTAAACAAATTATAGCTTTTTTTAAATGGCCGTTTAAAATTAAAAAGTAATTTAAAAAATGAGCTTTATTATTTTTGTGTTATTTTCTGTTGGCTTCAATATTTTTTCAAACATTGGGGTTGGGGCCTATTCTGACAAACGTCAAAGCACGTAATACTTTCTCTTACATAATAGCTGTAATAGAATTTTCGTAATATCACGTAAGAGATTGTAGGAAATCGGTTTCAAGACAAACGTCGTCTTACACGATCAGCGGCATCGGCTTGATTTGCGTAAATGGTGAGTTTAAACGTCAAATGTGTTTACATTTTGATATTTTCGAGTTGTTGTCTGTATATAACGTCAGGTCATATATGGTAATTGGATGGAAGATTGTGGTGGCCCAGACGTTCCGAATGACGAGTAAACAATAACGGACAATTATAATAGCTCGCACGATACGTTCGCGTCGCCCAGTCATCCGTCTCGTTTCCCATTGGCGCAGAGACATGTCCAGCTTGCTTTCTTTACAGCACCAGCTGGTGGATTCTGAACTTTTGCGAGCGAGCGATTGAGTGAGGGAGACTTTAATCGCCTCATTACAAGCTCACTCATATTCTGGGCTCGGTTTTCTCCGCATCGCGTTTATGGACGCAAAAGTGTGCGAGCTAATTCGCCTTTACATCAAATGAGGGTAAACTGCGGGTTAAACAGCCTATTTTATTTTCAATAATTGTTTTTTTGCATTATGCCTTTATTTTTTTATTCAATTGAATACTTAAATGTTTTCATTTACTCTTTGATAACTCGTTTTTTAATGTTAATTATATTACAATATTATTGTTTATGCTTTAACATACAAAAAATATAATTCCTAAATATGAAGAGATCTTAAATTATTATAATAACAAGTAAAAATATGTTTAAATAGTTAAATTTACTTGAACTATGTTTTTAATTGAATATTTACTTTAATTAAATTGTTTTACTGCTTCACAAGATTAAAATATATACATTTTCGGACCTCACTGAAGGGCTCACAAAAAAATATTTTGCGAGCATTTGACAGTTCAAATGAGCGCACGTGAGCCCGAAATTTGTAGTTCAGAATCGCAATTTGCGAGCCAACCATTTCGCCGTTTGGGCTTGCCTCATATGAGGGCCCTCACAAAAGTTCAGAATCCAGCAGCAGTGCTTACAATCCTTACGTAAGGACAATCCTTAACTTTTTTGACGTTGGTTGTAATCAACCCCATTATGTTATTTTATTATTTGTTATCGTCGACCGGGTGTGGAACAAAACTCCATCTGTCATTTCTTTAATTACCTATTCCGTTTTTCATAATTCCACATTGAGTGTCGCAGCAGTTGTCTGATCGCGCGCAGTTTCACAAAAGTTTTTTTACAAAATACTATCAAAATAAAACATTACATTTGTATTATACGAATGCAAAACAGATTTTTAACCACGTTTAAATTTTAAATACAGAATCAGAATGACACTCGGAGGTATAGCTGTTCACAAGCTGGGCCAAAAACGCAGGTAAGAGTGTTAATCTAAACCTTTTAAAAATATTGATTAAAACAGCTAACGACAACAATACTGTAATAATAAAAAATAATAATGCTTAATTTTGTTGTTATCTAGAAACGCTGCCCTTGCCGTTGCCTTTCCGAACGGATCGCGTTGTCAGAAATGCCTAAACTATGGACACTGGAGCTACGAATGCACGGCGAAACGTAAGTTCGTGCATCGCAGCTCTCGCACAAAATTGCTGAATAAACATCTGGCCGAAAGGGCAGAACGCCTGAATGCTGCCAATGCCGCCACAACATCAGCCCCGGATCTCAAGAAAAAGAAGAAGACCAGCAAACGAAAGTCCAAACCTGCTGCGAGCAGTGACAGCAGCAGTAGTAGTAGCAGTAGCAGCAGTAGTAGTAGCAGCAGCAGCTCATCGTCCGAATCCGATTCAAGCTCGAGTTCCAGTTCAGACGATGACATCAAAGCGAAACGGGCAAAACTCATGAAAATGGTCGCAGACAAGGTCGTTTCAAAGAAGAATACTGGCGGCACATCAGATTCGTCTTCTTCATCATCGTCATCGTCCAGCTCCTCAGACTCAGACTCAGATTAACTACGTCTTGACCGCGGATTGAAATACACACACTTAATTATATAAATATATATTAAACCCAATGCATGTATTGTAAACAGTTATTATTTTAATACAAATACTACAAATACACAAAAAAGAAACGTTAAAATTAAAAACTAAATAAAATTCAAATGAAGTTTAAAAGGCTACCGCTGCCTCGGGAACGATTTGCAAGATAACCTTGCGCTTGGCATCGTAGGCATATCCGTTCACTTTGAAGGTTTCACTCTCGAAAAAGTCCTTTAGGTTGAAGATGTTTATCTGTTTGGCACGCTCGGTGAGATCCTTTTCCATAACTTCAACGTGTGTGGCAGACGCACCGTCCTTGGCACGAATGTAGGCCAGCTGATCGAGTGTCAGCTGACGCAGAATGTAGAACAACAGCTCTGAGTGATCTTTCTGGAAGGACAAATATTTCTCGAAGGTCTGCAAAAAAATCGATTTGTTAGTTACAAAGTGAATTTTGAATAAAAATATATTTTGAAAAACCTACCGCTCTCATCTTTTTCATGACACTGAATTTCTGGGCTTCGATAAAGCTCTCCAGCATCATACGAATGGACATGTTTACGTCGTTGTCTTGCACGGAGTCTCGAAGGTGCATGCGAGCGTGGGCCTCGGCCATACGAATGACAGACTCAATGTGACGAACTGTAATTGGTAGACTGCCGGTAGCTAGCGACTCCTGACGCAGCTGCGAATACATCTTAGCGATTTTATCCTGGTCCATGTTCTAGAAAATGACGAGAAGATTTACGTATTAAACTACCGTTAGTTATTGATATTCTAGCAATGTATCCTTACCGTGAGCTTGGGTCGCACATTAACCTTAGAGTATACAATGAATTTCTTCAGTAGCTCCTGTGGAATGTCCATGGCTCCGACTTGTTGTGACGACTCGTGCGTTTCCTTCGAAGGATGATGACGCACATGAGAGGCAATCACGAACTTTGCCAATAGCTGATCTTGCATTGGATCGAATTCATCTTTGACCACGCACAAAATGTCAAAACGCGACAGAATTGGTTCCGAGAGATTTACATTCTCTGAGAATGTCATGCTGGGATCGTAACGGCCACCGATAGGATTTGATGCAGCGATGACGGCACAACGTGCTTGCAGTGATGTCACCAGACCAGCCTTAGAAATAGAGATCGATTGCTGTTCCATGGCTTCATGAATGGAGGTACGATCTTGATCGTTCATTTTGTCGAATTCATCAATCAAACAAACGCCCTGGTCGGCTAGTACCAGCGCACCCGCTTCCAGTGTCCATTCCTGTGATACAGGATTGCGACGCACGTAAGCTGTTAAACCCACAGCACTGGCACCCTGTCCTGTGGTGAACACAGCCCGTGGAGCAATCTTTTCGGTGTACTTAAGAAACTGCGACTTGGCCGTTCCTGGGTCACCGCAAATCAACATGTTAATGTCACCGCGTACCTTGTGCTTGTCACCGGGATTCTTAGACTCACCTCCGAAGAGGGTTAACGCCAGAGCTCGCTTGATAAAAGTGTGTCCGTAGATACTAGGAGCAATGCTGGCAATAATGCGATCGACAACGCGTGGATCTTTGCTGAGCTTTTGAATCGTGGCAATGTCCTCGTCTGTGAGCGAAGACACGACCTGTTTGCTGTCCTTGACTACCATGTGATTGGCCATAATAACGGTAGAGAACACAGGGAATCCTTGGTCTGTGTTTAGAGAACCATCATAGTTATTTGTGTAGACACCGGTGATTTCGACCTCATCGCCGGGTTTGCAGAGATCACACAAATCGGAGAGAAGGATGCAGTCCTTGCTACGAGGAATACGTCCGGCGGGAATTCGTCCTGGAGACTCTTGCAGAGTAATTTTCTGGTAGTTACGATATAGCGTTTGTTCCATGTTAATCTGTAATTTAGGAAATCAGGAGTATTTTTAATATCTATTTTACAAAAAAAAGTTTTTCCTAAATACTCACCGAAAATGGACCTGAGCTCTGACACTCTGGACACGATCCTGGCTTCGTTTCGGTATTTTGAGATTGCACGAATGGGCCCATCACATAACCACACTTCACACAATCGTACTTGATCACCGACAATTGCGGTAACACACCCGTGGTGGCAGTCACCACGCCAGACGTTCTAACCAACTGATTCAAATGCAACTTTCGGAATGTACGCAGTTCCTCGATAAGAGGCAACTCCGAAATGCGTACATGAATGTCAGCCGTTACCCGCTCGTATGTTGGAAAAATACTCAGCACCATTTCCTTGGCAACTTTGTCAAAGATTTCGAGCATTTGAAACGGTGCCTCGGGCAAGAAGTATGCAAGTACACTCTCTTTGTTTGCCACATCCGTGTAGGAAACTACAAAACTGGCCTTGTTTTGTTCGCACATGCGTCGCAGGCTGTCACGGTACGTGTACTGACCCTTCTCATCAACGAACGTGCGCAAAAAACTCTTGAATCTATTCGCGATCTCTGTACGTGGTCCCAACATGGAAACCCACTCTTTGGTCGAGTGTCCTTTGGTGTCGCTCAAATTTTCAATAGACTCCACCATTTCGGTGTCTTCGGTCTCGATGTCGGCTGCCTTTTCGGCTGCTCGACGCTTTGCTCGTGGGATTTCATCTTCGTCGTCACTCTTGTCGTAAATAAGGTCACGGTCGTCACGATGCAGACCGAGCGATTTGTCTCGTCGTCGCATCTCTGCCTCAGCCGATGCACGATCGCCTTGCGACAGATCACTGTAGTCATCTTCATCCAGTAATGCTTCATCGTAGCGATCCAGTTCGGGGCGTGGACGATAATCACTACAAACGAACAAGACAGTCAATATTATCTAGTATGATTAAAATGTATCTCAAAATAGAGCTTACTTTTCCATGTTGTCTCCAAACAGCTCCTCGCCTTCATCATCCTCTTCGTCGTAGTCATTGCGCACAGTTGTGTCGCCCAAGATTTCATCTTCGTTCTCAAACGGTTCAAAATGTTCCACCGGAGAGGTCATCAAAGAACGCAAATCCCTGCGATCCACTTCACTTGGTGTTGCAGGCACCGGAGAACTGGCATTGTCCTAAAAACACATAAATTCCAAATTATATACACTGGATAGTTTCGTACACAAATTCGAGAAGAATTTAAAAATAATAATAATATTAACACATACCGACATATTTAGTTCAGTCTTTTAAACAGTAAATAAAAATATAAAAAAAATATAAATGCTAACAAAACGAAAACACGCACTACTGGTATGTTTAGGCGCGAAAACAATATGACAGCCGGTGGTTTTTGTATGTTGGTAATTCGTTTTTTTCTCCATTATGCATTATCTTCGTTAAGTTTACACACTATGTTGTATGTTCCGCTGTCACTGGTGGAATAATGGAACCGAAATTGAGTCAAGACGGAATACTTTGTGGATCATATCGCTAAAGTGAAAAAATAAGGTTATGTCAAAGATCCAGAGCGGTGTGTCTGTCAAAACATTGATCAGAGAGAAAATATAGTATTTTATAATCGAAAAAGGTGAAAACAGCCAGGAAGCATTATGAATATCTCCGTTAAAGCTGTGCTGAATAACATTCAACAGGGTAAATCTCTACTGAGACCCTTGTGTAAGTATATGATTTACGTTTTTGTAACACCATAATGCATTTTATTGAAATGTCTGTCTTCCTTGTACAATAGCTAACTTAAGGTTGGCCTCCTCCAAAGCACATTCTGTCCTTGAACCAGTTCAGCAACCACGAAAATCACTCGCACCCGCCGACTACAGACTGATCTACCCGGAATTTTTGCCCGACCCAAAGATTGAATGGCGCAATCCGATCAAAGAGAAACTCGAACGACTGGACATGATCAAGAGACGGTATGTCCATTTCATGAAAAAATTAAAATTTTTGTATTTATATATTAATTTTTAAATATGCAGCACCCACATCGACATTCCCGAGTTCTACGTGGGCTCCATTGTGGCCGTCACTAGTTCTGATCCGCATGCAGCCGGTAAGATCGCTCGATTTCTGGGCATTTGCATTGAGCGCGACCGCTGCGGTCTGCGGGCTCGATTCATTCTGCGCAACGTCATCGATCACCAGGGCGTAGAGGTGCAGTACGAAATGTACGATCCCACCATTCAAAAGGTCGAAGTGATTCGCCTGGAGAAACGTGTCGACGACAAACTACTGTACTTGCGCGATGCTCTGCCAGAGTTCAGTACTTTCGATTTAAACATGGAGCCCGAGATACTAGCCGAAGGTGCTGCTGTGCCAGTGAATCCATTGTTAGTCACAATGAAACCGCGCCCATGGCTGGAGAAATGGGAACGCCAGAACTTGAATGGCATCACTAATATTTTGGAGTACACCAATGAGAAGCGATTGCGCAAGGCCGCTAAACTGGCGACGCCCTGGGAGAAGTACGATCTAATGAAACAGTATCGTAAATCAATTCCGGACGAGGAACAGCAGGAGATTTATGCGGAGGTGTACTCTGAACTGCATCTGTTGGAGCTGCAGCGTCGCAAGATGAAGCGCAAGCGTGCTTTTGTTAAGCCAACAAAGCTGGCATAATTTAATATCGTTTTTAGGCTGAAGAAGGGGAGTCTGTACACTGATTTAGGTTAAAACTAATAAAGTTTGTCGAATAGAGTTTGAGTTGCTTTATTGAGATATGTTTATATTTTGAGATCGCAAGAGTTTACTTAGCTACTGCACTAGAGGCTAAAAAACGTTGTATTATTAAAACGTATATTAAAAAAAAAAACATTTTTTCAGTCTTAGTGAAGATCTATTCCTAGATAGTGTCAGAAACGCAGCAAAAATTATCAAAATTCGAAGCTAATCAATTCAAGTTTGAATCATCCACAAATAAACTTTTAGACGTCATTATATCTGAGACCATTTTAACGTTTACCTCCTCCTTTTTTACTCCCGTAATCCCTAAGTCTAAATATAAAAATTGTGTTTCTAGGAAATCACTAATCACTCTCTTAGAAGGGGTACTCCCCAGATTAAGGGGGCTAATTTCCTGCAGGGTGGTCAGAATCATAGATACTTTTTACCATTAACTTGTTACTAAAACACTCTTTTTTTTGGTTTGGGAATTTTCTCTCCAGAATCCATGTGAGCAGAGGATATGTAGGGCCTTTGTCCCTATATTGCAGTGTTATTAAAAAAAAAACACATTTTATTACCCATTATATTTTAGGGTATGCGTATGCTATATATCGAGCTATATATCATAAAATAACCTAAAAATTGATCAAACAATAAATAATAAATATGATTGATTAGTATTAGTATGTATTCCATTATTTTTATTATTACTTTTGTTAAATATAATTTAAACAATAAAAATAATAAGAAGAACAATCTTTTGCTGTGGAACATGTTCATTCCCCAGTACTTGCTACTGTAAACCCAACCAATGCAAATATTCGTCAATATTCCCCTTAAACGCGTCTGTGTTGTGTTTACACCTTGGAGCAACGATCATGCCAGCAACTAATTCCCAAATATACAGTTATATTAAATATAAACTAGATACCAATCAGCGATTAAAGTAGATCACGGTACTTTCAAAAGGGAAAGCTATCGATCGATATGATATTTTTAATTTTTAAGCGTCCGACTAGCCACAAAACGCCAAAGAGTTGTGCGATTGACTCAGTCCCAGTGACGTCACTATGTCTGTGTAGTGGTGATAGAAAATGTATAAATACGGTTGCTTTGCCAAGAAAACTGGCTCCGAGTGCGGCTCGTAGCCCATTTATGAAACGATGCCACTCGGCGCATCGTTCAGTTGTCTGGTGTACTTCGTTGAGTTTGAACGTTTCGAGAATGCAAATACACTTCATACACACATCATAAACCACACGTCGTCGTTGTCGTGACAGAAGTTTTGTTCTTTTTCTTAGGATTATAAATATAACATTGTTATTAACATTTTGTAAGAAAGGTTTCTATCTAGCTAAGCTATTGTCGCGCACTTGTGTGCGAGTGTTTATCGTGTGGGTCCTTTTGTTTTATAGGAAATAAGAATTTCTTTGGACGTGTTCAGACGATATAGAAACAATGGCACTCAGTCAAACATCCGTGGTGAGTGTATTAAGTAGTTTAATATAGAATTTAAAACGGTTTTTAAATAAACTTCATATAAATGCGTCGTCTTCTTGTTCCGTGTGGGGTTGTCTCGTTCCGTTGGATGTTCTGTGCGTAAGAGGGCGATTAATATTTTCCAGTAGATATATATATAAAACATATAGCACATTTTTAAAGTCTCGTGACTTATTGTAAGGCACAGATCGAAACCTTAATTTTCTTGCGGATGATCTTTGCAACAAGTTACAGTATATACATCGAAAGGCGGTTCTCTTATTTTTGCAGATACATACAAAGTTATGCATGCGCATATGTTTACATTCGACATTGCCTAATTGATGTTATTACAATAATGTATATATTTTATCGATGAGTCACTGTTTGCCTGTGCAGCTAAATATTGTTTTTTTTTATACTATCCTTTTCAAATTAAATATAAATAGTATGTTATCAAATTAGATTCGTTTTTGAATACACATTTCGATAGATACCGATTTTTATACAAACGCCACCGAAGCAACATATATATTTCATGCATTTAATTATACTGTGCTGGTCGCAGCGATAAGAAATATGTAATTTATATTAGTATTTTATATCGGAAATAAAAAAAATTCGCATCCATTTACACAAAAGGTATATATTACAATGTACATTGTGATTTGTTATCGTTTGTCACGCCGGTACTAAAAAATGCGCGTCAGTAAATTACGAATTAGTTGTGATGATGATTGGAAGGGCAACAGTCTCAAGGCTCAATACGTAGTAGGCCTCTAAATGGTTTTACCGTAGTTTTTTGCTTGTTTTATGATTTAATTATATTGCTACATAAATATTAATTATTTCATCCTATTTTAGTTAAAACTGTACAACACAGTCATCGATGACGTAATTGCCGGCGTTCGAGATGCCTTTCTCGATGAGGGCGTTGACGAACAGGTGCTGCAGGAACTTAAGCAAGTGTGGACAAACAAACTTATGGCCAGCAAAGCTGTGGAGATCACAATAGATCCGCTCGAGCCACAACCTCCACCTGCGCTCACAAACAACGCAAAGGTCAACTCAAAAACTGTAAGAAATATGTTCCTTTTTGGTTTAAATAATAATAAGAATTAAATTCAAAGCAAAAATGTACTAATAACTTTTTCTTAAAATCTAGTCAAATGGTACAAAATCAAAAGCCCGCCCTCAGCAACAACAGCAATCGATTCCTCCGCCGCTAGCGCAGCAATCGTCGGAGACCACGACGACTTCTTCAAATATTGCAAGTCGAGGAGGTTTTCAACCAAATACAACGTCAAACAATGGAGGCCAAAAGTTAGCTACACAACAGCACCAACAGCAGCAGCAGCAAGTAAATCATCCACCTGTACAACAGCAACAACCAGCCCCACAAGCACCACCAGCAGTTGTGGCCGGTCTGGATCCAACGAAAATCGTTCCTATTCAAATCACTTTGCCAGCACAGGCAGGCGTGCCGAACTCTGAGCCTCGCATACTAACAATCCAGGTGCCTGCTTCTGCATTGCAAGAGAATCAACTGCATACGGTTCTGACAGGACCGATAATTACGTCCATCATGACACTACCTCCACAGCTGGCCTCCTCTGTGCTGCAACAGCACGTGAATGCCGTACTGCAGAATCAATCGATGGCTTCAAGTAAGTTGTATACAAGATAGCTAGCTTTAATTTAACTTCAATATAATTTAATTTAGGTCTTACAATGTCAAAACAATTGGATGGCGCTGCGGATACGTCAGACGATGACGGCAGTGATGTTAGTGATGATAATCTTGATGGTGATGACGATGACGACGATCCTGACAAGGACGACGATGAGGCAGAGAATGATGGCGGTGCTGAGGAGGAGCCATTGAACAGTGACGACGATGTGTCCGAGGAGGAACAGGCAGACCTGTTCGACACTGACAATGTGGTCGTGTGTCAGTATGACAAGGTACAACTAAAAGATTCCTCTATCCGATATATTTTATTAAAAAAAAACATTTTTTCAGATTACGCGTTCAAGGAACAAATGGAAGTTCTATCTAAAGGATGGCATCATGAATATAGGTGGAAAAGATTACGTTTTTCAAAAGTCGAACGGTGACGCTGAGTGGTAACAACATATTTTAAAAGTAGAGAATCACACAGGCAACACACACACACATACACAAATATATAAAAACAACAACAAAAATAGTCACGCTAATTACGTGTACCTTTATTAAAATAATACAAATTATGTCGCCTACAAAATGGTGTCTCTTAAAAAATAATAATCGATTGTGACAACAACAAAAACACGATTGCACTTTGTGTGTGTGTATGTGTGCTATTTGTACATTATATTGTTTAAAGAAACGGAAATAATAATGTTATTAAGGTTAATACAACATAAAAATTACAACAACACTTTGTCAGCACATCACGTTAAATACAAAAATGGAAAATTTAAATGTATTTGGTCTTTTATTTTTTGCAAGACTGAAAGATTTTTGTGAAAAAGTTAAGTTTTTAAGGATTTTTATTATTTATAGTTCAAATTCGCATCATTTTTTCTTCAGTTTTGCAGTTTTTTTTTAGCTTTGATGATGTTACCTTTACTTACGTGACTAGCCATGAACAAATCGGGCTGAAGTTTACTTTAGCGCCCCCTCCCAGAAAAAAAATATTTTTTTAGTGGATGTAGGGGATGTTACCCTGATC
>JAAAKO020028784.1:0-13656 GCA_010015015.2 Bolitophila cinerea
ATATAGTTTAGTTTCAACCCCACCCTTCTCATGTAGGGCTGGGCTCTTTGACGTCATTGATAGTCATCACTTGTTTTAGTGTATACTTTATATATATATATATATTATATACATGTAAAACGTGGACATATTTAGTTCATTATAATGTACTTTTTATTATGAAACCAATATGTATTTTCTTAAATATATTTCTAGAATTATAAATATTATGCATTTGATGATGCGGTGTTTATGTTAATTGATTTTACATACAAAATGGGAGCTATATTTATTTGCATATTAATTTGGTATTAAGGAGACAAATAGTTTTAATTTTAATTCACATTGTATTTACCTAAGTTTATTAGTTTGTTTAAAAGTTACACAAATCACTATTTTATAAAATCATTTTTTAAAACTTTACTTGATGGTTTATGACTGTGAATAGATTTTTTGAAGCTTTTTAACACTTACACTTATATGATCCAGCTCAAATTAGGCACAAATACTCGTTTGCTCGGGACAAAAACCAAAATCAAAAATTTTTTTTTTGAAGATTTTGTTTTAAAAAAAATATATATATATATTTTTAATTAAATTAAATCTTTTCTTTAACCTATCGGATTCAGCTCAAACTTACACGACTTTATAAAAAATAAGATTTTGTTTTAAAAATTGATGTGTTGTTTTGCCTTATAGCACAAATTTTCTATTATTAAAAACAAAGAAAAAAAAACACACAAATAAGATATCTACTTGATAAATAAACAAAATTTTAACAAAAAAAATCAAAAATTGAAAATATAATTAAAATATATAATACATCTATCTCTTTTTATAGGATTTTTTTTTAAAACAGGATTTAATAAAACAAATTTAAAACATATTTAAAAAAAAAGTATTTTATATTTCTTTCTTACATTTATCATGACACATCTGTCGAATATCGACGCAACGGTAATTGTAGTATCCCCCCTTTCAAAGTTTTTTTACATTTATCATAACAGTAAAGAATTTAATGTGGTCCTTATTAATTTGATAAAAGAGTATCTTTTAGATAAATAAAAAAGCATGTATAAGCAGAAAGGTATATACCAGCCATCAATAAAAGTCATTAAAGCACTTAGGCCCGTACCTACAATGTACATATAATAAAAACATATATAATACATACATTCATTCGTATATCTGTGTTGGTATTAATGTAAAAGTTTGGTCTATACAGCATAGAGCATATATTATGTACACGCGCCAATATTTTCCAGACAGTGCCGCCTGCCGCCAAAAGTGACTCCAAACGTTAAGTCCTCATCTGTGTTCGTGTTTGCGTGCGTGTGTGTGTGTGTGTGTGTGTGTGTTTTTGTTTGTGCTTGCGATGCCTCCGTGCATTAGACAAGGATATACTGTATAATGACCTTCAGAAAAGAGGTCAAATGAGAATGAAAGGGATGAAAGAAAGCATTTTAAATGTATAAGCTTTTTAATGTGGAGTGGTGGCAAAATCGTCGTTTTTCAGCGTATACGCGTGTCCGTGCGTATATACTATATTTTTACATATGTAAAATGTAATATATACTTATTTTTCTGTATTCTTTATACATTTATATCTGTAAATTACATTATGCAATTTATAATATACAGATTTGCTAGTCTACATTTAAAATATGATTTAAACGAAAACAAGCATCTTCGTTATTTTTTTAAAACTAGTTTAAAAACAACATCTTTGTTCTCTTTTGATAAGTGTACGTTCAGTTGAGTTAAAGTCCAGATTATAAATGTGTGTATGTGTTTGTTTGTGCATGAGGATAGATTTACGTTCTATGCGTTATATATATATGCTCGTGTACACATTAACTTGTTTATATTGCGTATACTCTCTTGCCTCTTGGACGTATTCAGCATTCACGCACACAAACACATCTCATCACACAATGAATTAATGCCGCATATTTAACCGTATGCAATCGTGATATTATCTTGCAGATTTATCTAATAATTATTATAGTACGTTCTTATGTACTTCCAGGATGTAATTACACGCAGTGGTTTCATTTTAATTTATGTTAATGGCAACGGTTAATTTAAAAAATAAAAGGCACAAACACACCAACAGGCATGTATATACTATAAAATTACTATTTTAAAGTGTAAGCATAAGTCAACTTAGGTTTACTTGCTTAATTGTATGATATTAAAGATATATGTAACTATTCCTAAAGTAAAATAATATTTTTTTTTAAATATAAATATATTTAAATATCTACCTTAAACAGTTCCAAAAATAAAATATGTAATGAAACCCGATACATTTGCCTTATTCGATTTACACAAGATCAAATTTAATTTAATAACATAATTAAAAAACTAAAATTACTAAATTTGAGCATGCATTTTTTTTACCTTAACTGTGTTCAGAGCAAAATGTGGTTCCCATAAAAATATATTTTTAACCCGTTTTGTAGATTCTATTTTATTTCTATTACAAAATATTTTCTATATTTATTATATTATGCTTAAATTTAAACGTATTTATATAATGTAATATATAAAAGTAAAATACATATATAATATACATACTCAATCTATATGATACGTCTCTCGGCGTGTGCAAATAGGTACAAAGGATATTCACAACCAAAAGAGAGACTCGGCATGAAGCGTCGAAGTGGGTTGAGAGAGCACGAGCGGGCGTGCATTAGGGGTGGTTTTCGAACTATGTGATAGGCATGTACATACATATTACATATGTGTTTCAATATGTGCAGAAATATATACGTAAAACTGTATGTATATATAATATATCTATATATGTAATGTACATTTTGTTTGTGTTTTGCTGAATACGTAGGCGATTTAGCCGCATGTGCGGTAGAATCAAATCGGGTGTTGAGTGGGGCTGAAATGGAATGGGACGCGTGTGTAAAATCTACAGCCAGTCGACCGAGATGCTATATACACGATTATAATTATATACAATGTATATATCCATTATATACATACGCATATATATATATATATATATATATATATATATAATATACGTTGTTGCTGTGTCGATGACGAGGTCGTTGTTGTCGGCAGACGCAGAAGTTGTAACGGTGCGTACGGTTGGTTTAAAATCAATAGTCGAGACGCGCCCTATTGGCGCCATGACCAACCATGTCTTGTGTATAGTTTTTTTTGTTGTTTATCATTATTATATTTATATTTTCTGGCTATCAATCGTTTACATTACATAAAAATACCACAACAACCTTTTCCATATTTAATTTTTAAATATTATAGGACTACAAAATCATAAATTGATTATAAAAATGATTATGCTAATTTAAAATTTAGCAAATATAGGATTAAAGCCAAATCTGCATTGTGCATATATTTTTATAATTTAAATTAAAAATGTTTGTACCTTTGAAAAATTTACATATGTTTTACTCAACTCAAAGAAATGGTGCGGTTTTATGATGTTGTTATGTTGATTGTTGAGACACACTATATAGCTAGTCTAGAAACGGGCAGGTGTTTTGAGCATATGAAATTTGCGCGACACAATTTTTTGAGGTAGTTGGACCTTTGCGGGCGGCTAGACTTGCTGATGATCCTGCACATCCTACCATAATATATGATGTTCAAAAAATACAAAAAACAATATTAATTACAAATAATTCATTTAAATTCTTTTGTTTGTAATATTTCTTCTGATACAAAATATAGTATATTTTAATTAGGTTATTTATTTTTATATATCTTTATATATAATTAATAATGGATATTTTCTCAGCAAAATCACAATTAAGGACGGATGAGTTTAGAATTAAAGAAATCCCTTTTAAATAGTTTTTGGGAGAGCGTTTGTATTTTATCGGTAATGTTTTTCGCTTCAATTTGTGCGTAAGAAAAATGACAAAAATGTTTTTTTCATAATTTTTTATATTTATATTTATATTTATAATATTTTATATTTTATAAATTTTGAAACAAGAAAAATATCAGATTGAATTCATTAGATGAGACTTTTAAACTGCGATGAAATGCTAAAAAGGGTGATATAAATAAAAAAATAAAAACACAAAAAGTGTGAATTGGAATCTTAATAAGTCTGAGGATGAACCTGAAAACAAATGTATACAGATTCGCATAGGATAAAACAAATTTTGAAATTATTGTTCCTATAATAATGTAAAAGATAAATTTTGGATTTAATTAAAAAAATATATAATATTTCAGTGCATTTGGTACTAAATTTTACTGAATTATGAAGGCTGGCATTTGAAATTGGATGTAATTTATAACAAAACCCTTCTCCCAATAAAAAAAATGATTAATTTAAAAAATATAAAATTTTACTGAATTAGGAAGGCTGGCATTTGAAATTGGATGTAATTTATAACAAAACCCTTCTCCCAATAAATAAAAATGATAAATTAAAAAGAAGTTTTAATAATAATAGTGTTCATGATATAATTGTTTCAATAATTATTACATCATACATTTTTAAACCGCAAATAACAGTATTTTGAAGACATTATTGATAGTTTTAGGCAACCGTCACAGGTAATCTATTGTTGGTCTTTATACACACTTCTCATGAGTCTGTCAGGTTTCCATCAATTGGTTGTTTTTAAGAATTACGGTAAAAACATCCATCCACAACCAGCAAAATATTTTATTATAATTATATATTATGATTAAAACAAAAGTTCATATACAGTAAATTGTTAATACAACTTCTTTATAGCTGATAATTATGAAAGATCGTTTTATAAGTACCAAGGATGTCTTGCGATCGAAAAAAACAAAAAAATCTGTTATATGGCCCTCATGTTTTGTGATATATTCTAATCAAACTAATAAATAATCAAAGTATCTATAAAATTAGTACTTTCAATTATTAAGTCGTATATTTATGTTTTTAGGTCATGTGTTGGTTTTTTAAGAGTTAAATCATGGTTTTTAGGGTATAATTTTGGTTGCTCTGCATATGACATATACATTATATGTGCAAGGATTTAAAAAAAGAACATCCCATTCCATCACCAGAAAGCACTTGAAAGTTATTGGTATTACAAACATATCACGAGTCAACCTTTGACCGCACCTCGCACCATTTAAGTAAGCGGTGCAACGCTCTAGCACAGAAGCCCATTAAAACTGCACCTTCATCGCAACGAGCAGATTGATCATAGACCATGTTATATATGTTAAATAAGATGAATGGAGTTATACACGTTTACGTGCAGAATTTATATACCTGTTTTCAATGGTTTATGTCTTGTATGTATAGAAATACTTAGACAATATATAGTATATTCGAAATATGTATATTCGAATATACTATATATTGTCTAAGTATTGCTATACATACATTTACCTTAGTATTTCCAATATTACATATTATGTTCATCTATTTAAACAAATTGCATTTATGAAAACACTTGAAATTTATTCTTGATGTCTATGCGCGTTAGATACAATACAAATTGAATAGCAGTACAAGAATTATGTCCTATGCATCTTGAACAGTTGAACTCTTACAATGTTAGTTTCATAACATTTATAGGTATATAAATAATACAAAAATAAATATTTTTAAACTAATAATTAGATTTTTTAAATCCAATATAGTTAACTTCCAAATTAACCAGAAAAGAATCTTGTTTACTGAATTACGCCAATGATATAATGATTTGTGGTGTTTTACACGTTCAAAGACATACACTTTTTTAGAAATGAATGAATAAAGAACACATGTAAATTTGTAATTTCTTTAGAAATGCTTATTGATACTAAGCAGAGAATTATTTCAAATTCAATTACAAACTTATTTAAAAAAAAAATGATATTCTTTAATTGGTTCTATGTAACTTTACTATATTGAATTCAATAAATAAATGTTATTCTTGTTCCACAACTTTTGCACTTTGATTGTATGTAAACATTACCTCGTTATTATGATTAAAGTCTATTGGAAAAAATAATTTGACAATATTATGACTTTGAAATAAAAAAGTTTTTTATATTCAAATAAATATTGGTACTTATTATAATATTTAAAATTTCCATTCACTGGTATTAAAAAAAAAACAAATATATACAGTTTGTACATCTTCACGATTTTTTATAAAGTTATATATAAATAAAAAACGTATTTATTGTGTAAACTTGAAGATTTTCAAGTCGCGCTCATCGTTTTTTTTGTTTTCATTCCTTTGAATAATATTATAGTCGTTTATATATATATACGTCAGTCGCGTCGCGTCCCATGTGTGTATATGTTAGTACCAGCGCGCCATTCGCTGCCGCGGGGTCATCGCTCCCCCGATTTCATTACAACAGAGCGTGAGTGTGTGCATGTATGTGTATGTATGTATGGTTGTATGTTTCTGTGTATGAGTGTGTGTGTGTCAGTGTGAGTTTAGCTGGTTACTTCTGAAATGCTGATATGTCTTTCGGTTAAATATTTTAGCATCGGCTGACTTTAAAGGAGGTCGACTATAAAAACTGCAGTTTGGGTTATTTTAGTACTTCATATACAAATAAATGTAAAAGGTGTTTTAACTTTTCATATATATATTTTGCAAACAAATATTTTGTTATTATTTTTTTTATAAATAACAAATTAAATTATAAAATAAATACTTTGATAATAATATTACTAACATATGTGATTTTGAATATATCCAAATTGCGAACTTGAAAACATTTTTTCCCGAGAACATAACATATAAAAGCACATAAAATGGCATCAATGAGGAAGCATCCAACACCATCACACAAGGTTACTGAACTTCTGCAATTTTGATTTCTATACAAAGGTTTACGCATTCGCGCAGCTCAGCGTCATGCCACCATGATTGTACACTTGTACACTATACTTTATATTTATATACACTTTTATATATGTACATATACACATAGATTTATGAATGTATATATAATATACTTAAGAGAATACTTAGTATTATGTGTGTGTGTGTGTATATATATATATATATATATATATATATTAAGCGCATACTAAATAATATTTAATATATAACATGCATATAATATAAATATGTATCATTTGTTGATGTATCTGTCTGTTATTCGTAAAATAATACATTTTATTTATTTCATCATACATACATTATATTATCGCATCATTATCAAAGAATGAATATAGGGTTCCTTACACACTAAAAAAATATATAATACAGTGTGTAAGGAACTATATACCATTCCTTTTATATTTATATATATATATAATTTTTCTAATTCTATTTTTTTTGTTTATTTTAGATGGAAATTGAGGATCCCATTCAGCCAGTGTCATGTAAACAAGAGCCATTAGACATTCCGTTTAAAAAGCCGAAGCATATGGACGAAGCGTACATGCTAGACTATCAATACCAATCAATGATTTTGGCCCAATACAAATATCAACAATATTCCTTTAGACCATGGACCCAGGTTGGACCAAAGCATTTACCACCGCAACATATGTCCTATGCATTCCCCTTCCGAAGTCACGAGCCTCCAGTTCTTCAGAATCCTGACAGAGTTGTACGTCACTCGGAATGTGAGCGATTCGAACGATCATTTCAGCCAAATGTAGCTTTAGCACCACGAAAAAACATCACATCGGCGTCCCTGCATAGTAATCATCCATTAAACGAAAACCAGGAACGAGATAACAAACGATTGATTGTTAGTGACATACACATAAAACAAGAAAGGTCTAGTCCACCTCTAGAAGAATTTTCATCGTCTGATTTGCGGGTATCAACACCTGTTATTCAAACCGTACCTCCACCAATCAGCCCCGAAGGACACTCCGGATCCAACGAAATCACCTCATCCACATCTCCCGTACCTGTTTCCACCCATAATAACGTCAATTCATATACATCGCGCTCACCGCAACCCCCCACAGACAATCATCTCGATCGCAGTCTAAAATCGCCTTTGGGGAATTTATCGAACGGTGTAAATAACAATGAAATCGTAATTAATTCTGAATTTGAATTGTCTACCGATACAGACGAGGACAGTTTAGTGGGGGAACCCGATAGTAGTAACAACAGTGCGTCCTGGGACATTGCAGTGGAAGCCTTGAAAGATACTCGGGCGCCGGATCGCGAGAAAGTCTTGCAAATTATAAAAACGCTGGTAAACGAAAATGCGCAAAATGCAATTGAGCATGAAATGCTTATTCAAGAGTTAAAACGAAAAGACGAACAAATAGCGTTGATGCTAAATCAACAGCAACAACAGCTTGCTGCAACTAAGATCGCTGAATCAATGACACGCGGATTAACGTCCGTTTTGGACGTTAATAGACTGAAGTCATTTGAAAAATCAGCAACAGATGTGATACGGATGCCTATCAAAAAATCAATTCGACTCACACCAGACGTATTGACTGCTATAAATCAATCGAGTCAATCCGATAGCAGCCAGCGATTAGAATCTTCCTTAAACAATGAGCCCGTCGTGGAGCTTATTCAATTGGCTGACGGATAATGATAACTTTAATGTTTGACAACATATTCCATCCCACCATGTAAACATTTTCAGCTAATCATCAACGTTTTCAGACACTTAGTGACTGTTTTTTTCTCTTAAAAATTAAAAAGTTTTGATTGAAAATTCTAACTTTTAATATAGCTGAATTGTGTTCAGTTTTATATATATGTTATAGTTATAACATTAAATGTCAAACTTTATGTATTACAAATATTTGCATATTAATATATGATATTATGCATATAAAATTACAATAAGTGTGTAATAAAAATCGTTTATTTTATTTTATCGCTCTTTGATTCATTTTTATTTTAAATAAAATGATTTCCTTAATAAATTAATTTTGAAAATTTTAAGTGATAATAGATTTAATTTTTTTTGTTGTTTAAACCAGAGACGAATTTATAATTAATATAGAAATTTGATGCAGTTGTTATTATTTCAATAATTTTCGTAAAACGATACGATACATATAGGAAACGGAGGATGTTTAAAAGGTTGTTTTTTTGTGTTAAACAACTGTTTGGCTGTGCTATAATTTGTATTTTGAAAATAACTGTTTTATTTTAAAAAAAATTATATGTTTTAATTTTAAATTAAAGTAAACATTTGGAACTGGTTTAATATTTTCTCAAGTAACTTGAATACAAATTAAATGTTTTTGAAAAGATAAATAAGTATTTATTAAATGTAGAGTTTCAATTAGAGAAATATTTGTAATTGTATGTTGTATTCTCGCTTTAACTACCTATAATGAATATAAAAATAACAAACATACACCACAGTCTAGAGAACCCTTGCAAATGAATTATTTTGAAAATGTATCAATATTTAACTACTAAATGGATATGTAACTCATTTATCTGATGTATAGGCTTAAAAACAACAAAATATAATGTTTGACATTAGGTAATTGGTTGATGTTTTACATACAACTTGTACACACAAATACGTATAGTAAAGATTCTTGAATGTAAATACTTAGTTGCAAGACCGCCAGAAAAGAATATAAAGAAATAAGTTATTTTTCTGTTAAATACGCGCAAATATATCATTTAATCGGGTGCTGCATATTTACAAACAAAAAATATCACTGTCAAATGAAATTTACTTAGATAATAAACTTCGTACATACATACATTTTTTTTGCCCTGTGCCACGGCTTTTCCAAATGAACAACAAATCTAGTTGTTGCGTGTTAGTGCAATGATTAATTTCATTGGATTTGCAAATAATGTTACTTTAATTTTATACCCTAGAGTTAAACCATAGATAAGACAATACATTTAAAATAATCTTCCTAAAATTGTATTGTATTATTTTGTTGTAGTTCAATGTGTACAGTAGTTTTAGAAAATAAATCGCTTTTTATATTAAAAATGCTAAAGCTGAAAAAAAACAAAAATGCTAGTTAGCAAATTTTGTGTCACTGTGTAAATAATACACAAATAACATCACCCCTATGACATGCATTTCGTATTGTACTAAATATAAAAGGTGTTTATTTGTTTAATACCACGAAATATACTTAGAATGAACATAGAAGGACATTCAGCAATATTATACACAATATTAACCTAGGCCAAGTTGTTAATACTAAATATATTTGAAATATAAAAAAACCTGACCAAATAAACACCGCACACTGATTTAAACAAAATAAAACATACACAAAAACAAAAGAAAAAACGCAGCATCAACAATAACATCTGACATTACATTAAAAATAAAAACAAAGTTTTACAACAAATAAATGAAATCAAACCACATTTGTAAATGTACAAAATATTATTGTACGCGTATATTTATTTAATTTATGAATAATATTTTATGTTTGAATATTTAATTTTTGTTTCTTTTGTTCTGTACATACACAAACACATACATACGTACATTTAAAAATGTTAGACCCCTTTTTAGACTAAATATAACAACAACAACAAAACACATGTTAATACTATCTATATATACATACAATTACTGAAAACAGAATTTGACCATTGACACATTAAATAAATTGTTATATAAACTATATTTAATTATACTATTGACAAGGAAAATAAATATTATATTGTTTTAAACAATTGAGATAATGTGTTCATTATTTTTGCTGATTGTAATTACATATTTTTGTTAATTAGGTATTTGATTGATTTAGAGCAGCGTACGAGTGTTTCGATCATTGGGAAAGTCGTTACTATTTGGATATACATATATTACTACAAAAAAATAGTATTTTTATTGAAATTATTTGCTATTAAAACCATTTTACGAATTAATTCCCCAGGTATGCCGGATTTTTTTTTTAAATAACTTGAATCTCTTTCCATTTCTTTCCATTTTCTTTTGTCTTCACACACCAGTTAGTTGGCACTTGTAAGGTTTTTTACTATAATAAAGAACAACAATAAAACATAGGGTCTAGTTGTTAAAATCCGAGATATAAAAAACGGCCAATTCTCCCACTAGACCTCTAGGACTGTCTACGAAATATTCAAAGTTGCATACATATATATGCATATACAATCATACTACCATCTACTATTTTATTTATCTCGCCTGCATCGCTGCAACTTTTTCGTTTTCAGTGCTATGCCTTAATTTTCTTACGATTCTTGGATTTGTTTATTTTCTTTTATTATTATTGCCTAAAATAATATGTATTTTTAAAATATTCTTGAGAATAATACACATTATACTTTTATGAGTATATTATTCTTCATTTTAATGGCTTACAACCCTATACCACCCAAATATTACTAAACAATAGTGTCCTTCCATGTTGCCCTCTATTTTTTTTTTCATTCCTTTTAGAAGTTATATCTACTTCAATGATCCGTACTGGTTTTTTAAAAGCAATTTGAAAAATCAATACTGCTAAAGGTCCTTTACGTATTCCATTTAATGGTGGTGAAAACACTTTAAAAAATCTATAAAAAATACTGAAATTATAAAAAAAGGTATTTTTTTTTTAAGGATAACCAATAAGTACATAAAAGTATTTTTAGTTTTAATTTTATGATTTTATAATAAATTTTATTTTAAAATTATTTTTGCATTTATGTGCTCTACACTAAATAGAATATTGTAAAAATTATAAATGCTATCGAACATATGTGAAATTAAAAAAAACATTAAATTACATTAATATCTAGATTCGAGACAAATAGAGTATAGAATTATAAATGTAAAAATATAATCTACTTAAATTAGATATATATTCCTAAAAAAACTGATTGCATTTTAAAGTTACGTTGCTGCATTTCTTTTCGCTATAAGATTGTAATCAGTTTCATTCTCTTCGTTTGGAATTTGATGGGGTCCAGGTCCAACATCTAAAACATTTTTCAAAGAAATCATTTAGTAAAATAGCAAATACTATTAATAAAGGTTATATTACCTTCTATTTTGTTTTGCACAATTTGGAAACTACTCCTAATATTGTCTAAGGCGCTTCCTAATCCAGTCTTTATTTGATTAAACTCTTGTGTTACAAGCGATAATCTACCAAGCAAATAATTAAGGTTAGAGTCAACTTCGGCCATCCTGCCAGTGATCTGAGAAACCTGCATAAAACCAGAACAACCAATTTTATTTGTACTTTTTTCATGATTGTTTAACATTAATTTTACCTTTCCTTCCATGCTGTCCATAGTTGTAAATGTACCATTTATATATGCCTCCGTTTGTTCTTGTAGCTTGTTTAAAGCCTGTTTACTAGAAGATACCTCGTTGTACATAATACCAATTTGTCTCCATACTTGGCTAATCTCAGTTTCGATTTTAGATGTAAGATTAGCTAAGGCACCATTATGATTACTTGAAATAGTCTCATTCAGTGCGTCGAATCTGAAAATGATAAGAAATATTAGTTATTTTAATAAATGTTAAGGAAAATAAATTAAACACTTACTTAGTGTGAATGGTTGTATTAACATCCTTGGCGTTTGATTTAATTAAATCGCCTACTTCTAATGTAATTGCATGCACATTAAACTCCATTCCACGTTTGATAGACAATACGTTATCACCCATTTCCAACAATATGTTTTCGAGTTTACCCAAAGACAAAATATCTTTCTTTAGTTCTGTATTGCGTTGATCTTGTTTTTCATAAAATGTCTCAGAAGATGTGGCTGAGTCGACAACAGTTTTCAAGACCTCATTAACGGAGGTATCCAAATTATCTGCAGATTCTTTAATTCTTGTAGCTGTCTTGGTGAAACTTTTATCTGATGCTGTCAATACTTCCATACGCATATCTTCGATGGCCTCTAGTGTTTCATTAGCAATTGTCATAAAGAACTCTTTATCCAGACTTAGTGCACTACCATCAGCTGTCGATGATTTACGTTCAATAATATTGGCTTTAATTTCTGCCAAAGATTGAGATACGTTATTTTCCCATTCCAAATTTGCTACATTTGGGGACGGTGTCGTTACCGGGCTTGTCACATAGAAACTGATCAACTTTTCTTCGATTCGAGAAAATACTTCATCTGCTGATGCTAATTTAGAGCTTGCCAACTTTTCTGTTTGCTCCAAAAGACTCTTAGACTTTTGTTCAGCAATATTCCGTTCCGAAATCATTTCAGAAATCTCTTTACGTAACCCTTTCACGTTGTCCGATAAATCTTCAACTTTCTTTGAAAGATCTTCTTCGCTTTCATCCGAACTGTCTAATTTGTTTGGTTTTTTTGAGCCGGTATTATCGGTCATCCACTGTAATATTAATTCAAAAGCTTTGCCCAGTTTTACCTGTTGCTCGTTGAATTTTTCATCCTGTGCCATTAGAACGGTTTCCATTTGACTCATTCGCTCGTCCAATCTAGCAAAAGTGCCACGCATTGGCTCAAATATCTTTTGACCCTTTTGTAACGTTTGCAGACCACGCTTGATCACATCTCCCAGAGCTCGTTCTCTTTGTTCGTGGCGATCCAGTTTGTTTTCAAGAAGACTGTACGAGTGAACCAAAGACAGAAGTCCATCTCGTAGTTGTTCATTTCTGAAATTTATAAAAAATGTGTATATCTTGTTATGTTATGTTTTCTATATCTAGTATACTAATTATTTATACCATTTTTTTATTGCAGAAGAAGTATTGTTAAAGTAGTAATGTGTATAAGACTTGACTTTCTGCTAAGATAAACCATGTCTGCAAAGACG
>JAAAKO020028795.1:0-13655 GCA_010015015.2 Bolitophila cinerea
CGGTGAACACAGTTATTTTAAGGTACACATTATTTTTCTTAGGAGCACATATTTTTTTTTTGGAGAGCGATTTATTTTATGCCTTCAGATCCTTATGTTGGTTGTCGTTTCAGCTCTTGATCAACAAGCCCCACTTCTTTTGAGCGTATTGCAAAATGTTTTCATATTCAGGTGGTTTTAAGAATTTTGGTGTAACAGACCTTCAGCGGCATAAGGGTATACATAAAAAAATTTGGTAGACTTAGACTGCAGCACTACGGTCATGCGAAAAAAAAAAAATACAAATAGGACTACTAGTGCCAGTGCCATAATTTAAATTATTTTCACACATAAAAAGTTTATTACACAAAATAATCTAATTTAAAAAAATAGTGTCACCATTGTGTGATGTGATTTAATTGGATTGTCCAAAAGTGAATCGTGAATTAATTTTTATTAATATAACATTACACATATTTGGAATCTTTAGCTATAAAATTTATATTTAACTTCTAATTTGTTTCTTTTTTGTTTTGATTTTACAGCGTCCACCTGTGGTCCGTCCTTCTTTACGTGCGGCGACGGAAAATGTATTCCACTCAGTCGCAAATGTGACTCGAAGGCAGACTGCTCAGACTGGTCAGACGAGAAAATGTGCGTCAAGTGCCTCGACGGTCAGTTCCAGTGTCTCTACACGCAGCGCTGCATTCCGAATGTGTGGGTGTGTGACGGTGACAATGACTGTGATGGAGACGACACGTCCGACGAAGATATCACCAAGTGTGGAACGGCTCCAAAGTGTCTGCCCAATCAGAGTGAATGCAAACCTGGCATCTGTCTGGACATTGCTCGTTTTTGTGATGGCACCGTGGACTGTGGCACTGACGAGCTGCCGGTGAATTGTCGTGAGTACATATTATCCACAGATAGTGGATTTTTGGGTGTGTGTGTGTGTACTATTAAAATGTGTTTATGTTTACTTCAACAGAGAACAGCAGTGCCAAGTGTAAAGAGCTGAAGTGCAGCTATGACTGCAGAGTGACACCAGCGGGACCCATGTGCTATTGTGCGCCCGGCCAGGAGCCGGACGGAAACGTTTGTCATGGTATATGATTTTTTTTAATATTATTATGATATTTTTTAATATTTTTTATTTTGAATTACAGATTTGGATGAGTGTAAACTCGACGGAACCTGTGACCAGATCTGTAAGAACATTCCAGGCTCTTTTGAGTGTTCATGTGTGGTTGGTTACGTTAAGAATGGATCACGGTGTCACGCAGTAAATGGTATGTTTTTGAAGATATTTTCACCATAATTTTTTTTAAAAGTATTTATAATTAAATTGCATTTGCAGTACCCAAGGAGGAGCCACCATCATTGCTGTTCATAACCGAACACAATATTCAGCGCACCACTTTAGGCGGAGAACCTTGGAGCGGAAATATAACAAACTCAAAGAATCTAATTAGTCTAAATTATACGGCCTCCATTGAGATGTTACACCGTAATAGATCGGTTTGCGTGATCAGTGGTACCAATACCTATCCAACGCCATCGGTACAGAAGTTTACGTGTCATCTAGTCGATGATCTCAGTAGTTACGTGACAATGCCACTGCCGGAACTTACAAAAGGAATGTCTGGTACTACAACAATTTAAGAGATTTACAAAATATTTAGGATTCACGTTTTGTTTTTTTTCTAGGTATTGATCAAATCCGTCTAGACTGGATATCGGGTAATTGGTATTTCTTGAATAGAAACTATGGCGTTATTTTTGTTTGCACCGCTGACCAAAAGCACTGTTCGATCGTGGTAGAGAATGATAAGCGGAAGCCCAAATCGATGGCCCTGGATCCAACCAAGGGGTAACTAGCTTCTATCGAATTGCCTAACCAAAATTTATTTGTATTTTACTTTCTCAGTTTTATGTTTATCACGCGCTGGGAGCACGGCAATTTGGAACGTGCCCATCTTGATGGCAGCAACATCACAACGATTGTCTCACACAAGATTATCTATCCGTTAGGGTTGACGCTTGATTTGGCCAACGAGCACGTGTACTGGGTAGATTCGTACATGGACTTTGTCGAGCGTGTCGACTACAACGGCAAGAACCGATGGTCCCCAATGAAAAGTGCCGAAAAATACAATCACATCAGAGGTCTACATTCGATAGCCACGTTTGAAAATCAGATTTTCGTTTCATCCTGGAATAGCGATCGAGCAAACGACACAATCATTGCAATGGATCGACATCAGTCAACCTCAAGTCATATCGTAAAGAATATGCTGCACCCAAACGGTTTGCGTGTATTCCATCGTCAGCAACAACCCGAAGTGGCACATCCGTGTCGTACGCTTAACGGTGGCTGTGCCCAACTCTGTGTACCAGCGTGGCGTAATCACGTCGCCATTGCACAATGTCTCTGTTCAGCTGGCTATCGGTTGCAGTCGAAAACTATGTGTGTACTGAATAAATTGTCTGCGTTTATGATTTATTTGGTAAAGAGGCCAGCCATGATAAAGGGTATTTCATTCAAACCTAACGACCGGGAAGAGGCCATTGTTCCAATTCTAAACGTGCACTGGCCATACAAATTGGACTATAATGTTCATGAACAACTTATCTACTTCGGACATAGTGAATCTCCGTCACATGAGTTTGTGATGCATAGCCAAAAAATCGATGGCACGGATCGCAAGGAGCTGCTGCGTATGCCAGATTATCCGAGCATTGCTTACGACTGGATGGGAAACAACATTTACTGGGTGTCGTACAATAAAATCGGCGTGATTAGCATGACGAACACGTCCGTGCAGAAAACATTATTGTACACATCAACTGGAGGGTGGGTTTTTGCTAATATTGTTAGAAAGATATTTTTTTGAATTAAGAACATTTAAATTTCAATTTTAGATCAATCGCACTGGATCCGAAGTATGGTTTGATGTACTGGACCACCTGGATGATTGGTGACATGTACACGGGAACCATTGAGTATGCCTGGATGGACGGAACGCATCGCGGTATTCTTGTAAATGGTAACGATCAACGTGTCGGCTGGCCTGGCAGTCTAACCATTGACTATGTAGAGCGCAAAATGTACTGGTGTGACCCAAAGACATCGACAATTGAGCGGATCGGTCTGGACGGAAAAAATCGTGAAATAATACTCGAAAGCCGTTTTGACACCGATTTCTATCCTTTCACGATGTCCTATTATAATCATACGATATTCTGGACACACGATAATGGTTATAATGTGAGCAAATTTCAAATTAAAAACGGAACAACGGGACCAGTGGATGTGTCAGAGATGTATGTGCTGAGACAAGCTATTAATTGAAATGAAAAATCAAATTATTTAATTGTGTATTAAATGTTTCTTAGGCACACAGAATTACTGTCCAACGTGATGGACACTGTCGAGATAATGGATATTAAGGTGTGGGATAATGCTACACAGACCGGTACGAACGAGTGCAGCAAGAAGAGTATTGGAACGTGCCCAGGAATACTGTTAGCCACACCGACGAGTTGCGTATGCTCGTGTGGAAATGGACGCACGTTGAACGCCAGTGGAACCAGATGCATGCCACAAACGAACTACACAGAAGAAGAATGCGGAAAAGGTATGTTTTGACTTATCTTTAACAAACCCTTCAAATGTGTCAGTTATTAACAGCACTGAAGGGCGTTGATCCTGGATTGATTTTCAAATTTGTCTCTTTGAAGTCATCATTCATATATTTTCTATCAGTTTCATAAAATATAATTTAATGTAATATCTATGTTTCTCTGTTTGCAGGCAGTTTCAAGTGTCACCAGAAGAACATCTGCCTCGACGAGCGGTACCTGTGTGACGGAGACAACGATTGCGGTGACAACAGCGACGAATCCTACGACAGTGACGGGCCATGTAATATCCAACAGAATTGCACGAATCTCGGACCAGATGTGTTCCAGTGCGATGGTAAACGATGTTTACGCCTTAGGACAATCTGTGACGGCATACCAAACTGTTTGGACGGCACCGACGAGAAACCGGCGAATTGCAAGAATTGTTCGGAAGCACGCCTTTTTAATTGTGGGGATGCGATATGTGCATCGAATCAGTTTCAATGCAAAGATATGACGCACTGTGTTCCCCAAAAAAGTCTGTGTGATGGTGTATTCGATTGTGAAGATGAGTCCGACGAACAGGAGAATTGTTACGTTGAGTGTCCCGGTGAGTTCAAGTGTGACAACTCTGTGTGCATTACGTTGGATGAGGTGTGTGATGGTCAGAATAATTGCGGGTTAGTAATGCAAGAGTTTTATTATATTTGTTATTTTTAAATAATATATAATTATTTTGATTTGTAGAGATAATTCGGATGAACGGAAATGCTCAACGGAGTGTCGTAAAGATGAGTTCTTTTGTCTTCCGATGGGATGCATAAAACGAATTCACATGTGTGATGGTATCATTGATTGCAGTGATGCATCCGACGAGGAGGTATGCGATGCAAACTCAGAGTCTGATAATAAACGGGTTAACGTAACCTTTGAGTGTGCCTCATATGAGTTTCAGTGTCATAACGGTATCGAGTGTATTTCAAAAGTGTTTCAATGTGATGGTATGGACGATTGTTTGGATCGTTCGGACGAACTGAATTGCAGTGTCACCATTCCGAGAACGTCTTGGAACAGCACAGCAGACTGTTCTCCACCGGATCGTGTGTGTCGTGCGAATGGTCAGTGTATTCGTGTGGATCAACTTTGCGATGGTCGCGTTGACTGTCCGGATGGTACGGACGAAGGAAATCGTTGTGATGAAAAAATATGTGATCATAATTCAGAGTGTTCACACTATTGTCATAATGCCCCGGAGGGTTTTGTGTGTTCGTGTCCTCTTCATTTGTTCTTACATTCAGACGGAATGCTATGTAGTACAGAGCATGCTTGTGAACACTGGGGAACGTGCTCGCAGACTTGTAGTCCGATTGGAAAGCGTTACAAGTGTCGTTGTAATGAAGGCTACACACTGCAGTATGATAAGTTCTCGTGCAAGAGTAACAATGCAGATTCACCGTATGTGATATTCAGTAATCGCCAAGAGATTCGAGGAGTTGATTTAAAAACATTAGCTGTGAAGAGTTTTTATGCAGCTTTACGTAATACGATCGCAATTGATTTTCTGTTCAATAATAATACGGTTCAGATCTTTTGGACTGATGTGATTGATGACAAGATTTACAGAGCGAATCTAGTGGGAGAGACTTTGCGTGACGTCGAAGCGGTTGTACAGTCAGGTCTGTCAACAGCCGAAGGTCTGGCTGTAGACTGGATTGGAATGAATCTGTACTGGGTCGACAGTAATCTTGATCAGATTGAGGTGGCACGTGTTAATGGAAGTTTTCGTCGAACACTGGTGGCCGGCGAGATGTCAAGTCCTCGTGCAATTGCATTGGATCCACGCGATGGATTGCTCTTCTGGACAGACTGGGACAAGAATGCACCACGTCTGGAACGTTGTTCGATGGCCGGAGAGTTTCGAAGGACTATCATGCAGGTGGATCATGTACAAGGTGCCTGGCCGAATGGACTTACACTGGACTATACAATGAAACGTGTCTATTGGATTGATGCTCGCTCTGATTCGATACACTCGACGAATTACGATGGAGGCGATCATCATTTGGTGCTGCAGGACGAAGAGACTTTATCGCATCCGTTTAGTATATCGTTGTTCGAGAATCACGTGTACTGGACAGATTGGCGTACGAACTCTGTAATTCGAGCAAACAAATGGAATGGATCCGATATTTCTGTATTGCATCGTACGCTTACGCAACCGTTTGGTATACAAATTCTGCACTCAAGTCGACAGCCACGTAATGAAATTCGTCCGTGTGGTGATCAGAATGGTCTGTGCTCGCACTTGTGTCTGTTAAGCGTAAACCAGACGTTCCGGTGTGAGTGTCCGCATGTAATGCGTCTGGACGTGGACAATCGAACGTGTGTACCAAACGAGCAAGTGTTGCTGTTTGTGATGGGTTCTGAGATTCGTGGCGTCGATGTACTGCAGCCTAATCACAATACAATTCCGACAATCAGTCATTCGTCCGATGTGCTCGGACCAACAGTCATTGATTTCGAGATTAGCGAAGCAAGACTGTATTGGGCAGACACGACACTAAACGAAGTGAAGACAACAGGTCTTTCAAACGGTATTATTGAGACAATTCTGGATGCTGACCTACTGAATCCGTCTGGATTTGCTGTCGACTGGATTTCGCATAATATGTATGTGTCGACAGAGAGTCGCGGATCGAGGATTCTAGCTTGTAATCTGCGTGGAGAGTTTGTCACCGAGATACACACGGACTTGTTGAACGTGCTTAGCATCGCCCTGGATCCGGCTGGGTATTTATCTTGATTTTTATCTCTTTATGAGAGAATACACTCTAAACTAATGCTTTAATTTCAGTGGTCTTATGTTCTGGTCGCATGGAATTCAGGAGACACATACGAATTTAATAGAAACAAGCTGGTTGAACGGAGATGAGCGACGTGTCCTGGTGAACTGTAGCGATCCCGCCGAAAGTCTATCGGTTGATTTCAGCACGGGTCGCCTGTACTATGTGTACGTTCACAGTGGTGCCATAATGTACTTCGATCTGAAGACTCAAAAGGTAGGCGATTGTCATCTAAAATGTATATATATTTCTCAAAATTATTGTTTGGTTCAGGTTCAAGTGGTCAAACAACCCGGTGCCGGAATATCGGTAAGTAGTGTAACCGTTTATTTGGACGATATATACTATGCAGAGACGACGAGCAGCTCGACGAGGCGCTGTGACAAGAACGAATGTTTAAATGACATGGACTGGCGAAATAACACAAGTGAGTTATAGAGAAACTATACAAGTGTGGAAAACTGTACAAGGCACATTTGAACAATTACACACTTGTAAGGTATAATAAACATTGAGTAGTAGAGAAACCATACAAGTGTGGAAAACTGCACAATGCACATGCAAGTAATTGTAAGGTATATAAACATGGAGTTGGTTAAATACAAATACAATCTTTAAAAATGAAAGGGTATGTATGTATTTAGGTATATATAATTATTTAAGAAATAATCTCTGTTTATGGTATTGCGAATTATACAGAAATAAGATAAAGACTTTATTGTTGAAGCATTGGGATTACTGTCCGAAAAAATCGCAAAATAGTTTCTAGTCAAGTTTGGCTGCTCTTTTTCAAACCATAATTGTTACTTCAAAGTATTCTCTTATATAAGTGTGTTTGTTCTTTAATTTAATTTTGCTATGTTTCGCAAGATAAGGTATTCATAAAAAATCATTGGTCGGATTATACTTATACTTTTTTAACGATAACATTAAGTATCTTACTCTGAAAGTATGTAGCATCTTCACATTATTTAATTTATTTCTATTATTTTTTATGTGTGGCCAAATTTAAGATTCTTGTTAAGAATTACTTACTTCTTCCACGACATAGGACAACCAAGGTAGATACAATTTGTTCGTCTTCTAGATGGGATAAATATGACTTGCGTCTTGGCAAATGTGAAATGGATAATATTACAGTTAAATAGCTGTATTATCTATTTTGCAAAATATTGCTTCAGGACTACGAGATCTTTCCATTTTCGATATCTAGGGCAATCATCCCTTTTGATTTGCAAGTTTTGCTTTTCTTTGCTGTTTATGACAAGCAATAGTGTCTGAGATGACCAGGAATGGATCCAGGTGTCTGATGGTATTTACCACATCGTCAATAGTTTAATGTTTCAGGGGCCTACCATGAATTTATCCATCGCCGGTTAGCGAATATGTTTCGCTTTTGTAAAATACGTATCACCACTTTCGAAAGCGAGCGTTCGAATATTAAACGGACATTTTCTGCGCGAGTCAAAAGCGTTAGAATTTGTCATTTACGATGGTTCTATTTTCGCCTAGCGTTAGCGAAAAAGCCGGTGTAATTTTCAATAAAAAGCGTTAATATAAAAGCGAATCATTTTCGCTTGCCACCGAAAGTCATGGTAAGGCCCCAGGTTTTGCTTGTTTGGGTTTAAATTGGAGGAGCATGTATGAACTACTGTGTTTTTTTATACCATTTTACAAAATTAAAAATTATTTATCATTTTTTTTTCAGATTACGTACGAGCCCTAAAAATGTACTATCCGGCGGCGCAACAAGGAACAAACGGATGCTCGATAAACCGCGGCGGATGCCAGCACCTGTGCTTCGGTATCCCAAGTGGTTCCAAGTCTATTTGCAAATGTGCCATTGGTTACTCCAGCAAATCGAATAATCGATGCATTGCCGACAGCGAGTTTGTACTGTACTCGGTGAGTCATGAGCTCAAGGGTGTTCGACTGGACCAGGACACCGGGAAAACGTCTGCAAATGGATCACTTGCGAAGGTAAGTGTTTTTGTTTTGTCTTGTTATCAATTTAACCTTTTCGTGTTTTGCGCACAGGTGCTGGGTCCAATTTCTCGCATTTCGATGGCATCGCACATTGACTATCACTATGGAAAAGATCTGCTCTTCTGGGCAGACAATGACAAGGGTACCATTACCAGTATTCACCGGGACGGTACAAATCGAACCGTACTGGTACGACAATTCGATCCGTTTGAGCAAAACGGTGCCGTCGGCGGTGATTGGCTAAGTGGCATTGCCGTCGATTGGATGGCTGACAACATCTACTGGAGTGACATGAAGCGAAACATCATAGAGGTGGCCCGATTGGACGGAAGTTCACGATACGTCATAATTGCAAATGTCGAACGACCAAAAGCGATTGCAGTGGATCCAATAAATGGACTACTTTTCTATGCAGGCGACAAGAGAATCGGACGAACCGGTTTGGACGGTAGTCAACCGTTTATACTGGCTAATCAAACGTCACAGGTAACGAATTTAGTACTAGACATGGCGAATGAGGTCGTGTACTGGTGTGAGTCTGCGTCGGACACAATTATGAAGGTCGACTACGATGGGAACAGTAAAATTGTGATGCTTAATCATAGTCTTGAGAATCCAATGGCTCTGGCAGTGATTGATAACACAATGTACTGGGCAGACAATGCTCATCAGAAAGGTAGCATTAAGGCGGCTCCACTGTCAAATCTGTCTGATTATAAAACGCTGATTAATAACGAGGGCATCTCATTGGTTGACCTGAAAATTTTCTCGAGTCGCATTCAAACAGGAGTGAATTTGTGCTCTATCAATAACGGTGGTTGTGCGGAACTGTGCCTGTTCAATGGTACGGATCCGGTTTGCGCGTGCTCGCATGGCATTGTGGCTGAAGACGGTAAAGCCTGTAATGACTACGATATGTTTTTGGTGTACTCACGTGTCACGTCGATCGATAGTATTCACATGACGGACGCATCTAACATGAATGGGCCCCTGGAACGAATCACACATCCAAATCTACTCAAAAATATGGTTGGACTAAGCTATGATTATGGACGTAGCCGGATTTTCTATTCTGACATTCACTGGGGTTCGATAAATATGGTTTTCTTCAATGGTACCAATCACAAGGTTATTGTTAATAAACAGCCAAGCGTTGAAGGCTTAGCCTATGACCCAATCAGTGATCATCTATTATGGACATCAAATAGTCCGGCATCGATACGTGCTATAGATATGAATAAAATTGGTACGGATGTGCTGAATAACACTGTTCTTGTAAATTCAGTGATTCGTTTGAATCCTAATGATAAACCACGTGGCATTGCAGTTGAACCATGCCTGGCAATGGTATACTGGACAAATTGGCATTCACAGGCAGCGTCTATACAACGTGCGTACATCAGCGGTTATGGTATGGAGAGCATTATTACGACAAACATCAAAATGCCGAATGCCATCACACTAGATTATGAGAATCATAAACTATACTGGGCAGATGCTCGGCTCGATAAGATCGAACGTGCCGACTACGATGGTAGTAATCGTGTAGTACTAACGCACTCGATGCCCAAGCATCCGTTTGCGATGGCCGTGTATGGTGATCTATTGTTCTGGACCGATTGGGCGCTAAAAGGTGTACTGCGTGCAAATAAATACTCTGGTGCTGATGTGGTTTGGCTACGCAAGGACATTGAAAAGGCAATGGGAATAGCTGCTGTGCAAAACAATACCAAGGAGTGTTCGGCGAGCCCATGTGCAGTGTTAAACGGTGGCTGTGAGGATGTTTGTAATGTTATCGGAGATCAAATCAAATGCGAGTGTACCCAGGGAATACTAGCTGCCGATGGACATACTTGTAATGCACGTGGAATGTGTCAAGAAGGTAATTTCACCTGTAGGTCTAATGAATGCATTCCATTCCATTTAACGTGTGATCAAATAAAACACTGCATGGACGGTTCAGACGAGGACATAAAATATTGTAATGCACGCAATTGTCCTAATGGATACTTCCTGTGTAACAATCATCTTTGTATTGAAATGGAAAAGATATGTGATGGAGTACAACAATGTGGTGATGGTTCAGATGAGGCAAATTGTTCTGAGTCACGTTTCAAGTGTGCCAGCGGACAGTTTATCCATAGTAATTACCGGTGTGACAATGATCCTGATTGTCCGGATGCTTCGGACGAGATGAATTGTCCGTTACGTGTGTGTCCAGAACCGTTTATACCGTGCCCAAATACTACAGCATGTCATTCGTTACTCTGGCACTGTGATGGTGAAAATGACTGCTGGGACAATTCAGAAGAAACCAATTGCACAACGGATAAAAAATGTGCTTCCGGAAATTTCACTTGTGACAATGGTGATTGTATTTCTAGCCATTGGCGATGTGATAATGTGGTTGATTGTTTGGATACCTCAGACGAGTTAGGCTGTGATAATACGACTAGAATTGGTTCAAAGAAATGTGGTTTTAAATGTACCAATAAAAATCAATGTGTTCCCGAGAAATGGCAGTGTGACGGTATACTAGATTGTGAGGACGGGTCGGATGAGGGAGCTCAGTGTGCCTATAAAAATTGTACTGATTCACAGTTTAAGTGTCCGTCGACGGAACGCTGTATTCCGGAGGCGTGGTTGTGTGATGGTGACATTGACTGTTTGAACGGGGCTGATGATGAGCTGAATTGCACCACCAGTTCATGTCCGGATACAATGTTTACGTGTCGCAATGGCCAGTGTTTGGAGTACCCGTACTTTTGTGATGGCGTCCAAGAATGTCTGGACGGCAGTGATGAATACGAGGGATGTGAATCCTCAATAATGCTGCAGCATATAAAGTGTGACACAACAGAAGAGTTCCGATGTGAGAATGGACGATGCGTAGATCAAGCTGCCGTTTGTAATCGATTGGACGACTGTGGTGATAACTCTGATGAACATCCGCGTGTGTGCCAGAACTCAACATCAATTTGTGCTGCACCGAATTTCTATCGATGCGCAAATTTGGCGTGTGTGTCCGTTGAGAAGTTGTGCAACGGTGAAAATGACTGTGGAGACTTTAGTGATGAACAAACGTGTAATGTGAACGAGTGTGAGGCATATATTGGACCTTCGCTGTGTGCCCATCAATGTGAGGACAAACCCGTTGGATATGAGTGTATGTGCTATAAAGGTTACAAGGTATCGCATAAGGATAGGCATTTGTGTGAGGATCTGGATGAATGTGCAAACCGTCCGTGCAGTCAGCAATGCAGAAACACACTTGGAAGTTATCATTGTTCGTGTGTTGATGGATATGCACTGAAAAAGGATCGACATTCGTGCAAGTCCACATCGGATGAGCACGTAAAATTGATTTTCTCGAATCGTTATTATTTGCGAGAAGTGGATCTGGCCGGTCAGGTGACACTATTAGCACACAATCTCTCAAATGCTGTTGCACTGGACTTTGAGTTTGCAACAAAGTGCTACTACTGGTCTGACGTAACGACGCGCGTGAGTAAGATCAAGCGGTACTGCCCAGCGGATAATATCACTACAGAAATTCATCATACAATGCTAAAAAATCCCGATGGCCTTGCAGTGGACTGGGTTGCCAAGAACTTGTACTGGTGTGATAAAGGATTGAATACAATTGAGGTGTCTAAGTTAAATGGACTTTATCGTAAGGTATTGCTTAGGAAATACTTACAGGAACCGCGTGCTGTGGCACTGGATCCGTTTGAGCGATTCATTTACTGGACAGACTGGGGCGAGAGTCCGCACATCGGTAAGGCTGGTATGGATGGCACTATGGTAAAGTTAATCGTTGAAAATGATTTGGGATGGCCAAATGCACTGACCATTAGTTTTGAAACGAAAGAGCTGTTCTGGGGTGACGCCCGCGAAGACTTTATTGCTGTCAGTGATCTTGATGGACACAATCGGAAAACAATCATAAGCCGTGCAACGAATCCTTCGGTTAATCTACATCATGTGTTTGCGATTGCCGTTTGGGAGGATCGTGTATACTGGACCGACTGGGAGACAAAATCGGTGGAATCATGTCACAAGGATCGTGGTGATAATTGTTCTACATTGGTAAAGATGATTCATCGTCCGATGGATTTGCGTGTTTACCATTCGTATCGTCAGCAACAGCCAAAGGTGAATCCGTGTGAGAATTCCGAATGTGCTACATTGTGCCTATTGTCACCAAGTGCTCCACTGGGATACCAGTGTGCCTGCCCGGATAATTTCTATTTGGCACCGGACAACCGGAACTGTATTGCAAACTGTACGTCAGCACACTTTAAATGCGATAAAACGTATAAATGCATTCCGTTCTTTTGGCGTTGTGATGGCCAGGATGACTGTGGAGATGGCAGCGATGAGCCGGCAACGTGCGGACCATTCAGCTGTGAACCTGGTCAATTTCAGTGTCAGAACTCGAAGTGTATTCAACCGAATGGAATTTGTAATGCACACGATGATTGCGGTGACGGATCCGATGAGCAGGAATGTGATGAGTTTGTTTGCTTTGAGACGCAGTTCAAGTGTGCGAAGTCAGCTAATCAGAGTGCATTCTGTGTCCCAAATTCGGTGCGATGTAATGGAACTCAAGAGTGTCCGGGTGGTGAGGATGAGCGGGATTGTTCATGTGACACCAATCAGTTTCAGTGCGCTTCCGGACATTGTATTTCTGATATCTGGGCTTGCGATGGTGATAACGACTGTGAGGATCATTCGGACGAGTATGACTGTGAGAAGCGAGTGTGCACGACGTCAACGGATTTCCAGTAAGTCGATTACTAAATTTCATAAATTAAATAATTATAATTAATATATATAATAATTAGATGCAAATCAGGACAGTGTATTCCACAGTCGTGGGTATGCGATGGATTCGCTGATTGTCATGGCAAAGAGGACGAGTCCGATCAGTGCCACGATAGTGGCACAACGACTTGTGATCCAACGTACTTTCAGTGTACAAATGGCAAATGCATTCCGGGACGTTGGCGATGTGACTACGATATGGATTGCCATGATGCAAGTGATGAGCTCGACTGTTTAATGCGCAATTGCTCCGAGTCGGAGTTTAGGTGAGTTGAAACAAAGGAATATTTAAATATTTTGCAACAGATTCGCAATTCGTGAATTTTGCCCATGGAAACCGCCAAATACATTTCGCGTTTCTGGTCTAAATATATATGCCCAATGACCATAGCTGCT
>JAAAKO020028806.1:0-13654 GCA_010015015.2 Bolitophila cinerea
TACATTTAATAATTATAAATGTGGCCGTTTTTTTAAATCTTGACTAAATATTGACAAATTTAAAAAAAACACTCGTTTTTTTAAATAGTAAATCACAAACTTTTAAAGCCATTCAATTGTATGCAAGGGAAAAAACATTTTTTTCAAATGGCCATTGCATTAAAAATAAAAGGGTAAAATTGACTCTCCTTGTTCAAAAAAGTTAATTCTAAAGGTGGTAAACTTAAAAAAAACTCACTTGATTGCCATTGCTTGAGTTTTTACTCCTTTTCAATTCCTGGTAAATTAGTTTTTGTTGGTATTTTTCTTTTTTATATATACTTTTTTGTTTGTTATATTTCAAAGTTAAAATATTGTTATATATTTTGTTTTGGTTTTGAAAAAAAAAGAAAATGCTTGTGCTATTAGAATTATATTGTTATGTATTAGGCTAGCTTTTAATATACTTGTAGATGGCGCAAGAATAAGAAAAGTACAAAAGCTCAAATCAGACAGAATACACACAATTTTGATCAATTGAAATCGATCAAAACCACACTATATCGGATAAAAATCCAGCGAGATTTTCGGTTGTCGTATCAATATGAAAATGCAAGTCCATTTTATTTTGTAAGTATGAACGCAAAAAAAAAACATTTTATTATTGAGTATTTTTTTTTCAAGAATATGCAAGATGATATTTTTTCATCCGCTTGCCTTGTTTATACGAATTCACATTTATTTTTAAAAGAAACATACATTTTTATACTATATTATATATTATATATAAAAACACCAAACAAATAAAAACCATCTAATCCCTATATTATTTCCATTTATAATCTTCTTCATAATTCAGGCAGTAAACATGTTTATATATTTAAAATTATTTCCAATTTATGCTTAAAACATCAAACAAATATATATGTATTGTATATACAACATTATACACAACTCACACACAATAAAACTCATTAATGCATTGAAGCTTTGAAGCATTATTGTATTGATACAAACATGAATTTATTATATATGCATACGGATATGTATGTGTATCTGTATGTAGCTCAAAATACAACATACAAACAACCACCACATGTTATATACAAGAAGCAATGTATTTACAACATTGAGGATTTTGTATGCATTTGTTTAGTATAGTATATATACGGCTGGTTTTGTATCCAAACATTATTAAATTTCCTATATTTTTATACATGAATACGTTTACTGCGATGCAGCGGTTCATTGTAAGTATATAATTAAATATAAATAAATATAATATATGCAACATGTACATATATATACAACACAAAACAAGAATTTATATCATATAATGTATATCACACTATTTGCGCATACATTTATTTATGTAATTCACGAGCATATACACACTTTAAATACTTGCAATCCATATATGTAACGATCGAGAGCAAAAATATATATGTATATATATACATTTACTATATGTTTTGTATATATTATATACATTTATATATGCATATATTATATACAATTTTCGCATGCACGAATACGGCAAACGCGCATAAAAACCTAAAATCAAATTACACGAAATGACTTAATTAAGCACCTTAAAATGTAATTAACCGATTCTATCTGTATATACATATACATAAATATATTTATTTAAATATATTTCCAACGTTATATAGCTCTATATATTTACAGTATAAATTACTTATAGTTTGTTTTAAATATATGTGCAAAACGTGTATATTTTATGATGTGCTATGTGTGCGCAGTGCTTGCATATATACATGCTATTTTATAGCAAAATTGAAACAGGTATATTTTAGTATAGTTACTATATACATATATTGAATGAATTCATTTAAAATAGTATTTATACAAACACAAACTCACACACACACACTAACAAACTAACTAACCTCTATTGGCAAATCATTTATTTATTTATGGCTCATTTTAATAATAAAAAAATATGTCCAGAATTAAATAATAAATAAAAACAAGCAATATAATTTGAATTGTATGCAGGCATTATTTAAATTTGCACCATGCTAGTATATATAGTTTAACATTTTACTATTATATAGTTTTGGTTTGGTAACACATTTAATTTAATGGCATAAATTGCGCGAGCTAAAGCACCCGCCAGCGATGGCCGGCCGCACATGATTTACACTACATATAAATCATAATAATAATGATTATGATGACTGATGAGAATTCGATTTGAATTCCAATAGGCGACAATTGTCAGTTCATTTGAATAATTACAGAGGATTTTAGTTAGTTATGTGATTTGATTTATGAATTCTATATAATATATAATAATCGTTTAAGTATCGTGACAAAACGCATGCAAACGCAGTATTACAGAGGGAAAACACACTCGAGGGTATGATTAAATTGTAAGTATATATTTTAGACATTATCCAGATCATCTTTCGTTCTTTGCGCTGGTCCTTTTAAAATTCCACGTCCTCTTTAATCATTACTAAATGTTTGGCATTCTTATGTCAAATATGAAGAATGAATGAATTGAACTATAAACCTTTTTTGTATGGATACGCTTTACAAAAGTAACTCTGAAACATGTTTTTTTTAAATGAGATTGATAATTCAATAAGCTTATTGTGAATATAGCTGGATGTTTTTAAAGTTTAATTTCGAACAATTTATAAACAGCCAGCTGAATTTCATATTAGGTTCTTAATATAGTTTTATGATTTATTTCTTCATATTGTTTGTGCTTCGTGATTAAATGCATCTTTTAGACAGTTTTTATGTTAAAATGCAAGCATTTATGTGTTTAAAAACAAACGACAATATTTGCTTGGGTAAATAGAAGAAGTGATAATAATTTTATTATTGAACTAGATAGATTGTTTTATACCAAACATGTTTTGCGCCCCCGTTTAGAACCTCAAGAGGCACGACCATCACTCTAAGAACTCCTGCTCTATAGTTTTTTTTCATTTCTTGACATGACCTAATAATGATTTTTCTGTAGACCTGTTTAAGCAGACCCAAGGAAATATACACACATATTTTCACAGGTATATGCAGTATGCACGTGTATTCGCATCAAACATATATATTACAATTTTGGTGCATATCCACAAAAAACAGGTAAGCATTCTAATTTAAATTTATTTAATACAATATTCATATAAATTTATTCAAAGAAATACCGCAAATTCAATAAATCCGTATTTAAAACCAGTAAAAATTGAAGTGTGTGCATAAAAAAGCCAATAATGTAGACATGCACTTTTTATTGATGTGACGATGTGCTGCAAAAATACAGCATTTTCGTCAATTCCTATTAAATTTACATGAATTCCAAACAATAAAATTTGATCCGCATTTATACGGTGAAAAATCATCGATTTTTATGCTAACAACATATGCAAAACCCACAGCACACGCCTTTATACAACCGCTATATTTAACGTGCGTGTAACAGTAAACAACATGCATGCATATGTTGTGTTTGTGTGTGTGTGTGCCTATTCAATGTTCACGCTGTAGCTGTGCATTGTTCAGCACTTTGTTCATCATTATAGTTGTCGTCGTCGCTGCCGCCTGTCTCTTGCATGCATGCATATAGAGAAATGCACCAGCGCAGCTCAGAGTACATTATGCATTTGTGCATTTTCTATATAGTTACATAGAATATAATATAAATGTTGCTTACACCCAGTGATTTAGCATAATACAGAGCTCTGGCGCGCTGCGTGTATGGCTTGTGCACATTACGTTATGTGGTTGCTTGCATATGCCCGTCCTGCCCTGACAATAGAAAATTTGCAAATACTTTGCTTGGGCGGTGCGGTGCAACGAGGAACGCGATGGAGACCGCGCATATATACAATACTTTTACATACATGCATATGTATTTTGTGTTTGTATGTGTGGCTGTTTGCCAAAAGGGTTTGCAGATGCGCCCGAGTGCACCAGAGCGCACAAACGAGTGCCATGCCACAACGTGCATATTATGTTGCACTTTAAAGGCACTTACATTCAAATCGGAAACATACGGTAAGTGCATTTATTTGTGGATTGTGGTGTTTGTATATTATACTCGTATATAATATATATACACGCGCATAGCAAATATAACGATGTATATAATAGCAATTAATGAGCAGAAGATTTTCAATGACGATTTAATTCGCTTAGCTATTCATTGTGCGCTGAACAAACACTAAAGATTTAAAAGCCACATTGCAAATAGAAATATCTTTATATAAACAATTACGTGCATCAATTATATTCAATACGTGTTTTAACTCATTATGAATATTCGCAAGCAATTATTCATTTGAATACAAATTAAGATGCGGTTAATTAAGTCACCATATATATATATATATATATATTAAAACAGTGTAAAACAGCCTGTACCTAAAACAAAACAATCAGTGACGGGAATTTTAACCCGGCGACGCTGTTACAACTGTTTACTTTGACTTTTAAACATTAGAAAAAAACAAAATGATAACATAATTTGAAGAATTTGATTTTATAATGGTATTTCCCCCCGTCGACAATCACAATTTTTTTTTTGGTATTTAACACCGCGGTCGCTCACCCCGAAATGCAATTTAAAAATGGGTCAGTGTTAGCGGGGTGAGTGACCTCGGGGTAAAATAACAAAAAAAATGTGTGAATGTCGACGGGGGAAATTCCGCGGGAAGAAATTCGCTATTTATGAATTCTAAAAATCGAATGTCTCATGTAGTAAATTCGTTTGTATGAATTGTTTGTATGGCATGCCGCCACTAGTAATAAATAAAAAAAACAATCAATTCCGCTCTTCCGCGCATTTTCTTTTATTTTTAACACAACAAAAAATATTTTTTTTTAAACACCGTCCTCTTTAAAGGGAAGGTGGGATTATAACAGTCCTTGTGAAATAATATCACATTTGCACTTCTATCATATTCTGAATTATTATGTTGTGCAATATATTATTTTGTGCCTATTTTAGGCGTCCCAACCGTAATATTAAAAGAGCAAATATAATGTTTTAATTTTAATTATGTTGACAGGAAGATTGCCGTCTCAATATATATATACATATTTTTTCTTCTTTTCTCTTAACCCTAAGATTAAGAGCTTTCGCTTTATTGAAATATAGCTAAACATTCTTTTGTACTTCCAAGCTTCTAATAGATATGTTTAAACTAGGAAGTACTTAAATAATCAGCTAAATTTAAGCTCTCTTAACACAAAAGAAGTTAAGAACACAATAATTTGCGTTTAAATACTTCTTTAAATATTTATTATAACATGTCCCATAGTTTGTCGGTGATTAAATGTGTGAATTATAACCATAAAACATCTCTAAAATTGTCTAAGCGCACCTCTCGAGTGGCGATTACAAAATGTATGGTGATTTTAAGATCTGAAAATGACGGACTCTTCGTTTAGATCGCGGTTTAACTGGCCGAAAGAGCCATATTGACTAACTTTATAAGACAAACCGTTTGACAGCGAGATATATTTGCGTACACTCTACGTAATATCTTTTCACATTGTGTGAACAAAAAAAATCTGAATTTTCATCCTTGATTCTCAATTTAAAAATAATATATAAAAAAAATTAAAAAAAATAAAAATATTTGTGCTGTGTTGGTTTTTCATTATGATCGAGTTATGATCAAAACATGCAAGCCACCTCTTGTATTTTATAGTAAATGTTAACATATTATAAAATACAATAGTAAAACTCAAATGTAATGTGCCTGAAATAAAAGTGCCGCAAATGTCTGAAATGTTTGTGCGGTATTATTCTGGTATATAGAAGGTATGAATTATGAAAAGAGGAGAAGTAAGATTTATTATATTTTCGTTATGATTTGGTCTCTCTCTCAATTTTTTTTCATCACTTACGAGATATAGGAGCCGGTGTACAATATAGCACACCAAACACGCTTTACTGGTCCTACGATTGGTCAGATCATATTAAATGTGCCGCTTATGCTAAACTGCTCCAGTATTTGAAGCTTATTTTGTTTGAACATTGGAAACATATCCCTGATTGTTAGAAGTTGTAATTTGCCTTGAAAGCGACTCTAACAGATTTTACAAGTGAAATAACCATTTTTTTGAGATATCTCTATGTACAAAGATCTTTCTTGCTATATTTCGTCAACAAATTGGCTATCTTTACAAATTCTTTTTTTAAGTGCGTTTGTATAATAATTGAAGGCATCAATGTCTCGTTGTTCAAAAACGCATAACCATTTCAGAAGGTAATTTATAGCAAGAGGAACTGATTTAAAATGCATATTCGAAATACAATGTATGTATGTATATAGCATATATATTTATATATAAATATATACTTCTAGATACGATATCACGACCACAACTCGCGCGCGAATGTCATAATAAATAAGCGACAGCTTATACATCGAAAGCACGAGCACGAGCTCCGCGCCGCCGCCGCCACCGCTCGCACATATAGATTCACACAAATTAATCTCAAACTGCAAGCCAGCTAGACGCTATTAAAAGCGATAAATTACCGTGCATGTGCAAAACACAGTGCCCACAGCAGTGCACTCTCTGGTGCACAAAGTACAGTATAATTTACGCGCATCGCGTCGTTGTGCTCTTGGTTTTCGTTCGCGAGGTACGGGTAATGGGAAAATGCAGTTCGCGAGTGCACGCCGCGCGTCCGAGTCGCAGGGTCATCCGCCGCCACCGTCGCGTCGTTTGCCGCATGTGATGCGGTGAGCACTATGCGGCAAGTGAACACTCTGTGCTCGGCTTAGACAATATATTTGTATAATATTATACATACGTATATAGTGTATGTTTATAGAATTGTTATAAATATAGACATATGTACAAATGTATAGATTGTACATACTATACGAGTATATACATTTAAAGTTGATTTTAATGTGTGTTCATTAGATTTAAAGAGCTCGTTTAATATTCTTTGATCTTTAAAGTGGGTTGAAGAAGTTTGTGTTTTTAATGGATAATTTATATAATTTGTTATACTATATGTCGGTTGGAAATATTATTTATTGTATGCATGAGTAAGAAACATGTATTATCTCACTCAAACATATTATTATGTTTTCGGACAATATTTTATAATACTTTTTTCATATATCTCACAAAAACATATTATATTTCAGCAAAACACATTTTTCAAAATTATTATTTATTTATTTATGTTTACATCTGTAAGAATATCTCCGTGTTCCAAAATCTAATCCTCCCTCAAACATTTTTTCGGTTTATAAAGAGGGAACATGTCATCTGAGAAAATAAGTAAAATTAGTATATCAAGGGAATAAAAATAATATAAATATTAGAGATTTATATGAAAAACTTCGATTCTTCTTAATAGGTTGTTTAATTATATTATTCTGTTTATATGTTTACTGTAATACATGCAATATAATATGTTAGTATGTGGTAACGATTTTACACGCTTGTAAAAGAATTACGTTTAATCACAATCACCACACCGGCACCGTGTGCGCCGTAATCATAAATATATATAAATATATAAATTTGCGCGAGCCGTGGAGCATACAATTATTAACCGTAATTTACGACAACATACATACAAGTAGATAGGTTAAATGTATATGTATAGTCATCAAGTTGGAATCTTTATTCGTGATGCTTTCTGTGACCGCTTGACATTCGCTGTATATACATTTACAATTTATATACTTTCATACCTATCGTTTATTATATGTTATTTCAAAAAGCAATCTAATTAGCAATTACAAGTAATTTTCTTACAAACTGAGTGAGTAAGTGCTGTTACTTTCTATGCACAATAAGTATATAGTTATAGGTATATATAAGATATTTTATAGTGTTGTATGCAATTTGTATTTCAAGTGCTGTTGTGATTATAAAAAACATCAATTATCACACACGTAATTTTTGAAATTATATTTAAGAATAGATTTACTAATAAATACTATTATAGAATAAGTGTGTATGTTCGTGATGTTTATCATGTGAAGCATTTTTTTTAAATTTAAGGTATTTATTAAAACAATTCTGTATGATTTATTTGATTTTTTTTTATGCACATGCCCACGTCATTTTATCTTTACACTTTGTACAGCACTAGGGATAGATTTTGTAAAAAGTGTTTTAGATCAATAAATTTAATTTATAAGCTGCATTAATTGCATTTTGGCTGCTTGTTAAGAGTTGTAGAGCAGCATATAAAAATGCTGCAGCTAATAGGAGCATTTAATCGATTCTGCTTAAGAAATATTAATGACCATTAAATAAAGTAGCTTATTAGGAGCATTTGGTTGGTGCATGAATGATTTTATACATTAGACCTTTTTAGCATGTTAAAAGCATTGCGGGCATTATTTTTAAACTTATTATTATTATTTTTAAACAAAAATGATTGAGCATGCCATTTAGACAGAAATGTGCTTTCAGTATGCCATAACATGACTGTATAAAAGAGCTTCGTATTTTATTTGGAAATTTTAAAATTTTAAAATTGTTATTGCGGTGAACGCGGGTGCCAATTTTTTTATTTGTTATATTTAGATTTTTTTTTGACTTCAAATAAGGTTTGATTTTTACAACTTGAATCCCGTGATCCGGTCCCTTCGAATCCGTATAAAAATTTTCAAATAGCAAAGACAAAGGCAAGGTTAATAAAATTACCACATCGCAGTTGATTGCGTCGTCTTGAAACCCAACAGATTGCTCAAAATGTTCAAAAATGTTGGCATTATCTAATGCAAATTAATCGAGTATTTGACAAAAAACGTTTTTAAAAATCGGTACAAATATAAACGTTACTTTCTTTAGAAATTATAAATTTAATTAACTATATAAATAAATAAAACATATAAAATATACTTATATATACGAGTATAAACAGTGATCATTTTATGTGTCCACATTTAATAGTAAACATTTTGAACCACTTAAATCATCACCAACTCAATATTTTATTCAACACATCGTTAAAGAAATTCAGTTACAGAATACTTAAATTTAGTTATTCTCTTAAAGATTATTTGTTACGAATTCTTCGTAATAATTGCTAGAAAGTTAAAAATAGCTTTAACTGCTCTAATCTGACTGGTGAATGGTGTTTTTCATGTAATAACTTACCACAAGTGGCAATGGATATAACTTTGAGTGTTTTGTGATGTTGAGACCGAAAATATATATTTCATTATATATATACGTAATATATAAGTGTATATTATAATACTACTACATGTATAATATGTATATAAATATTTATATAAACACATTCATGAAATTTACGGCGCACTTTGGGCGCTCAAACACACTCTTCTACAGAAACATTGCAATAAAACGTGTGATTTATTTAAAAAAAAAACACGCAAACACACAAAATCAACCGCGTGCGAGCTTTGTTTATGCCTAACAAATACAATTTGCCACTTTGAATAAACATTCATTCAAATACGCATGTAAAATGCACCGTAAAAGTGGCTACATATACATATACAATAAAAATATGCGAGTGTATGTTCGTGTTTGTATAATATGTGTGTTACAATGTATGCACACATACACTTTCTCACTCAAAATTTAATTGTATATAATATATGTATAAATGTAATTTTAATATGTATGTATACAACAACAAAATAAAACTACATACAATTAACCGAAAAAAAATAATTCGACTACGACTGGCCGAATTTTGATTAGTCGAATTATTCTATAAGCCAAAAAAACATTGGCTAAATTACACGATTAAAGCCTATTAATACGATTCGATTGGAAAAATAACAACGACTCTCAATTTAGCGTTCATTAAAAAAATAACAATTTTGTCCTATATAAAAAAAAAAAAAAAATGCCATATAAAAAAAAACATTTTGTCCTGTAAAAAAATTAAAATCGTGCTCTTATTTAAAAAAAAAAACAACTAAAAAGTTCCATTAAAAATAAATTTTAGTCCGCTTAAAAACGTGCTTTAATATTTAAGGAATGTGGTCTAACCAAAGTATTTTACGCCAGTCCCAATTATTAGAACTACAATTTTTGAAGGTGTAATATATATTATATCAACCACATAGTTTTCTGCTATTACCTAGAGTACATTCATTTAAAGTTATTAATTATTTTTATTAATTAATTAAAGTTAGAAGACGTTTTGAATTACTGATTGCACATAATTGAATTTATAAGAGGGTTATTTCCAATTATTTAGCGTATATTTTTTTAAATTTATAAATTTAAAAGTCGCATTATTTTGAATCAATCAAAACTAGCGAATCACAACTGGCCGAATGATAAGATTTGGTAAATCACGTTTGGCCAACTAATACGATTGTAAGAAACACTATTAGTTTTGCCCGATAACATAAATAGAAAATACTATCGGCCAATCGTATTATTTAAATGTTTGTTATTCGGCCTAATGAGATTCGGCCACTCGAGAGACACCGATTTTTGTGTATGTTCTTCAATAACACGTCATTTGTCGGGTCATCGCGTGATAAATTGTCCGTAACACCGCGTGTGCGCATGCCTTATACATGTATTTTGGGAATAGATACGTCGTTTTAAAGTTCAATTGTTCCAATGACAGTTGCTGTTCCGCAATTCGGGTTTTGGAATTGTTCTTTTAAGTATGATTGATTAAAAGATAATCACGAGTCAAAGCAAAAACCGAATCTGAGTGATTTTTATCTTATATAAATTTCCGCTTGTATAACATTGTAATAAATTCAATTTTAAATATGTATCTAATATAGACGTATTTGTACGTGTGTATGTACATAAAATATACAATTTAGTAATGTAATAATAGACATTGATTTCATCTCTGGAAATGGAGCACAAAGCTATAGAATATAGACATATATATTTATATATATATATATATATATATATATAGCAATCATGCTGAATCATCCAATCGTGAGCGTGTTCAGCAAGTGCGCACAAAATGTTTTATATACACAGCGGTGCGCAACGCGGTGTGGCGCAGCGGCGCACGAGTGCAATCACAAAAATGTGCCGCCGTGCTGCGCGCACCGCCATAAAGGCGAATAAACGCGTAATACACTTGTATAAATAATTGAATAATTTGTTTTTATATTCTCTCGTATATATTGTCTGATGCCGCCGACGGACGCAACTTTGCTTAGGAAAATATGACGGTCGTTTCATGATGGCGTCTCATTTCACATCGCATGTGAACTTTTGGAGTGAGTGTCGAGGCCTTCTGAGAAAATATTTTTAAAATATTATAGTAGGACGTCTAATACGCGTTGAGAATTATATTATAATTGTATTTTATAGATGAGGGTTGCCACATTTGAATGAGAGGTGTTCCGAAGAGTTAGAAACGACGTCGTATTTTCTAAAGGTCATTTAATAACCATGTGGTAATTTTGTGGGCTATCGTGTCCATAAAATGTAATAATTGATTATTTATTATTTAAAAAAAAAACACTAGACCCCATGTCATTTTTAAACAGAAATAGAATCAATTTAAAATGGCCTTTAGGCTTATTGCTTTTATAAAAGGCAATTTCCAGAAGCATTGTAAGTTTCTATTCTAATAAAATAAACCAATTTACAGAAAGCGCTCAGAATAATAAAAAATGTTGGAATTGTCATGTTTGTTTTAAAAAGATAAAAATTTTATGGGCGTTTCAAATATCTCTTTAAAACGGACATAAGGCAATTAAAGTTTATGAAAGTAATCGGATAGAATTGATCGAGTTTTCTTGCGTTCGTAAAATTTCTGCTTGCGTTATAGATTGTTTAGCGATTTTAAACAGTAGCTTAAATGTATTTTATTTATTTATGAAGATGTAATTTAAAATTACACTTACGCCCTAATAAAAGCTTCTATGTCATTTGACGGTTTAACATCGGTTCGACAACTTACCTGAAAAAAAAGAAAAAAATCATTAGTATTTTGTGATTATAGTGCGCATATATATATATATATATATATATCGATCGCGCGGATCCGATATAATGTATATGTATACAGAAATTAAAAAAAACGCTTTGGGATGTACGCAAAAACGAGCGTGCGCACACGTAACCCCGAGACGCGCAACAGCAGCGCGGCAAAAAAACACACACACAGATTACCTGTCGCTTCATGTATGGCGAGCAATGCTGTTCGCACATCACAATCATTCATGTGCGCTCACGCTCGTTGAGTACTTTGTGTGTGTGTGTATGTGTACACTCAAATTAACTCCTTTTAATCTTCTCGAAACGACGCCAAACAAATTACTTGCGCTCGAGCACAAAAACGGTCTCCCACTGCGCGAGCACACAGAAACATTAATATATACACTATATACATATAAGACTTTTAGTTGGAACTTCTATACAAATCTACATACACATATATTAGTGTATATACATTATTTACTCGTATTTATGTATAGAGGGAGCATCGCAAGAGATAACCATTTAATGTATTCCCGTTTGCTTTCGTGCTCTCTTCCTGCGCCGGCCGCCGCGCTAGGGTGCTGCATGCTACATTGCGCTATGCACCAATGCACCGACGAACAGCGCGATTGAGCCCCGTTTGCGCACACTAAAATTAAATTATGTTTATTAACATATAAATTTTCCTGGCTGATTTCCGAGATAGATTGCAAGATTTGTGTGTTTTTCTTGTGATGCAGAGTTGACATTTATTCAAAAAATGTGTAATTCAATCTTGGAACAATATATATTCGAACGAGTTTTGGTTTATATTATATTCTATAAGGCGGACTGAGGGTTTATAGGGTCTGGGTGGTCTTTGACGGATTAGAATATTGAATATTGTATAAAAGTGATACAAATAAATTAGCATATGCCGCTTCAAGCAAACATTTCAGTATTTACCTCAGATGAAAAAGGCACTAGGATTATACAGCCCGTTATCAAGGAATCTGAGAAACCAAATTTAATGAAATTGATCGTCTGAGCTGAGGGAACAGCAAACCGAAGAATAACATATATAATTATTATATTGGTGGTGATGAATATAATTTGACAAAGAAATATTCAACGCAAACATTTTGTTTAGAAGTACGAGTTTTTTAAAGCATGAGTTTTTTGTAAACCTTGAATTTTTTTATTATACGGGTTTTAAAAACATGACTATTTTTCTTAACAATGATATTTAATTTAATTTTAATCGTGATAACTTTTTACCATGAGATTATTTAACCGTTTGAAAAGTTTTAAACAATGACGTTTTTACAGTTATTTAAACTATGAGGTATTTTTTGAATCATGAGTGTTTTTTAGATCATAAGAGCTTTTTACCATGCAGTACAAGCAAAAACAAATGAGGTTTAAACCACAAACCACAATGAGTGTTTTTATAAGATATAATCATTTTTAAACCTGATGTTTTATTTACCATAAGGGGTTTTAAACCATGATTTGTTTTTTTAAACATTGAAGGTTTTATTTACCCAGGAGGTTTTTTTTTACTATTATTATTATTATATTATTCATAACTCTTAAATTTAAAAATATACAGTTTTTATTTACATTTTTATTTTTAAAGGAAAGGAGGAAATTGTGTTGTAGTATGGTTTTTAGTTATATATGTGTGTTGTGCGTGTGCGTGTGTGTGTTTTTTTTATTTTTTTTTTTATGTTCTTTAACATAAGTTACGATTTACGGATTTGTATTATTAGAAATAGAGTTA
>JAAAKO020028817.1:0-13654 GCA_010015015.2 Bolitophila cinerea
CCAATACCAAACGCAGCAAACATCAAGTACGCAGGCAACCTCAGGAATAGTCCAAAAGCGGCTAGCGAGTTCCGATGAGTTTGATGGTTATTTTGTTTTCTTCTAAAAAACAAGATGGCCAATTTTAACATGACTTTTCCACGAGTGAGTAAAATAAAACTCACATTTTCATTATTTCTGTTACCGGCCGTCAGAAGCACTACAATAGTTTGCTCATTTTCGTGTACGCATTCAAAAGTTAGTGCATGTGTGTCAGTAAACTATACATGTATGTGAAAAATGAGTAAAAACTGTCTCGCGATTTGTAACCGGGTTATTTTGATTTTTTGCTTTAAAAATAAGTGATAAAATGGAATTGTATAAAGAAATGGCATTTATTTATAATACGAGACAACGCGTTGGCAATTTAGATACCGCGTTTTATGAACGATTATCAGCAGCATTAGCCAATGATATAGAACCAAATAATATATTTACAAGTATTGATGACGAAGAGAAAATTCAGTTTGAAACTCAACAACAAAGTGCAGATGAAGATTTTTTCTATGGTAAAAAAATGGAAGAAAATGAACCAAATGCTGCGGTTTATGCTAGCATAAACGAGCTCGTCAACATAACATTATGCGTTTTCAAGCTGGACCTTAAGAAACTAAACTCAATTCCAATTAAGGTACTTAAATTTTTTTTTACAGGAGACATTGTGCTCATTAAAATCATGGAAACAAATCGATATGCAAAAGATTCAATTCGAAAATGGAATGTGGCTAATTTCGTTAAGAAAAGGTCTAGATGAAGGTGAATTTGATGCATTTATTGCGATTCTTTTGGCTGCTGGTGTTTTACACAATAAAATGCAAAAATCAGACGTTTTGTAGGTGACAGGCAATTTATACCTTGTATCTCTTTTATATTTTTTCGCTTTGTATTTTTATTAAAAAAAGAGTGCTGCGCTTGTGTTATGGGGTCTATTTTATGCCGCCTCACGTCCATATCGTTTGAAAAGTGACAAAGCCGATCCAATTCGTGATATATGGAATTATATGAATGAAAACCTTACCAATAACTATAGCCCGCATGCAAATATTACTATTGATGAACAGCTTTTTCCATATCGCGGAATAACTAAATTTACTCAATATATAATATCGAAACCAGCGAGACATAAAATGAAAATGTTATGGGCTTGCGACTCAAAAACCAAATATCCATTGGAAGGGAAATTCTACAAAGGTCGCGAAGAAAGGGCTGAACGTGATATAAATCAAGGCGAAAATGTTGTGTTAAAACTCTCAAAATCGTACACTAACAGTGGCCGTACAATTATCGCTGATATTTTTTTACAACATTGGAAGGAAATAATTGATTGGCAAAACTTGGTCTTGCATTTTTTGGGACCATTCGATCCAATAAAACGTCGACCTGTCCTTTCAACTTGTTTTGGATACCACGGCGATTTCGTTTCAGTATGTAGCTACGTGCCAAAAAAAGAATATGTGTGTGAACTAACTTACTTACTGTACATTACACAAAATTATTTCTAGTCCAAGCAATGAAACCTGAAGCTTTTTATGTATTATAATACAAATGAAGCAGGGGTCGATCCACAAAAATATGGACTTTTGCTTTTTGCAACATGTTAGATATTACAGCATTGGCTGCATTTTGTATTTGCAAAGAAGTAGATGCAAACAAAAAAATATGCCAGACGAAATTTCATGGCCACGTTATGTAACACATTGGCTCTCCCAAACATCGAAGAACGATTGCAAAAACGTCAACATCAATAAACAATTTAGTACACGTTCGGCCATTGAATCATTCTTGCGAAGACCATTAAATGAAGGTATACAAAACCTTGCGTTTTAATTTTGGATTCCCTTTGTCTGATTTGTATCGTTTAATTTCATTTTAGGATACACCAAAAGTAGTTACTTGCGTTACCGGTACATTTAAAAAGAAAAAGCTTTGCAAAATGTGATCACAAGAAAGTGAAAAAAAAACAGTAAAACGCGTTTCTTTTGCATAAAATGCTCAAACGCTGCATGCCAAAAGCACTCAAAAGTTGACTATGTTTGTTTTTATTGTATTTTAGAGACTGAGTAAAAGTATTTGTAGAGTATGTCATGTAATAATAATAAATAAAACACTGATAAAAAAATCCACTCGTATCTATTTTTATCTATATAAATTTACCTGCACAGGAAGATGCTAAAATCACAGAGAATAAAATATATACTTGCATAACATTTTAATACTTTTCAATGCAGCACCAAATAGACAATATTTACTTACAAATATATAATAAGGTATATGGGTCTGGCCAGACCCATGAGGTACGAATGTGGATATCCGAACATGTGCCCAACGGATGGTTAATATTTGCCGTTTTTTGGTCCTTTGCCCCATAGTGCAATTGAACATATTTTTTTTGTGTTCACAATAATTATTTCTTCGGTGTGTTATTTCTTTTAAACTTCTTGTTTTATTAATAATAATATAATCCATTAATTCTATAGAAAAATAAATAAAGTGTTTCTTTATTTTCATATTTAAAAGGAATAATAAAATAAAATAGATTATATAGCTGACATTCTATATAAGATTTCTGTGCTCGTACGAAACTTAGAGAACCGAATCCAACAAGCACAGTGATAAAACATAATATTAATCAGATAAATATTATACACATATAATTATATTTATATATAAATAAATGAAGGTTAAATCCATTAAATTTATAGTTCCTATCTTATCTTCAAAAATCTAATATAAATTAATTTAAATGAACATAATTATAATTGTCCAACGACATCAATATCAAATTAATTTAATTTTAATTGCATTAATTATCTATCTCTCTCACACTATATCACAATCACTTTGACCTATTTCTTTAACACATTTACTCAAACACTTTCTCTATCTCTCTCTTTCGTTGTCGCTTTCTCTATCGCTCCCTTTTATCAGATAGGTTTGCAATCGTAAAAAATAAAATGTAAATAAAGTTAAATTTAAAAATAAGTTAGGCAGACAATAATATTTCTTTATCCCTCCTTTCTTTCAGTCTCTCTTACTCCCTCTCTCTCTTACTCTCTCTCTTTTTTTCTGTCTGTCTTTCTCTCTCTATCTTTCTCATTCTCTCTCTCTTTCTCTCTCTTTCTATCTCTTTCTCTCTCTTTCTCTCTCTTTCTCTCTATCTCTCTCTCTTTCTCTCTCTCTCTCTCTCTATCTTTACTCTCACCTTATCTTCTAAGCTGGATTTATATTACCTCAACACAACATTCCGCATTTTTGAAGTGAAATAAAAATAGACGAAAGTATCAAAAGTGAGAAGGACGAACCACTCTCGAGCAAAGTTTTGTAGTCCATTAAACTTTGAGTACGTATTGATTTAATCAAATAATCAGTTAAAAAGACTTATTGAACTGATTACGGCTCGGTGAGTGTCTGAGGTTCTCGGAAAACGGTGATCTAAGTTCCTCAATTAGCCGTATAAACACAAGATTGATCAACTATACTTTTATGCCCGATACCATCAAATCAGTTCAACATTTGAACCGAGTTTAAACTTCGTTGACCTGTTCAATTTGGGCGTTAAAACTAGGTAACGTTAAACTGCTTTGCTAATAATCACTGATTTCTAATTACGTTATTAGTTCTGATTAAATCTCTTATCAAAACTGAAGAAATATAATTTGTAATCAGGTGATTATTTATCTGCCTCCAATCAACTAATTGGAATAATAACAAATCAGTGATTATTTGAAATTAAATAAGATCTAAGGAGATTTGCCACTAATATTTAAAAAAAACATTGAAATTAAGCTTTTAATCCGACAGATTTTTTTGAATTAATCGTTTTATTTCTTATCAAAAAGCATGCAATCCAACTCATGTTTAAACATAATTGACAAAATAGACAAAAGTTGATTTCAGTATAATATAACCCGTAATATATAATTATAATAATTGCATCTATATTGCCTCTCTTTTGCCGAGTCTTTAACACATGCATGTCTTCTACAACCTATACCACAATATATACTTTACTGAAATTATATCAAATAGATCTTAGTTGTAGATTTTGTTGCTTGAATATAAAAACAATTTTGAAAATTTCATCAAAACAAATGGTTTTTTGTAGGTTATGTATTTTTATATGTCAAACAAGTATCCATAAAATTGTACCATAAAGTTGGAAGGGCAAAAATTTTGTGTCTTTGTCTATACTAAGACAATTTATATAATACTGCCTCTTTCTATATCTCCAACAAAAAATGCAAAAATGTTGTGTTGTGGTAATATAAATCGATTATTCTATTTCACTTTTTTTCTCTCTATTATCTCTCTTTTTCAATTTCTTTCTCTCTTTCTTAATAACATACACACAACATCTAGTTGAACCGCACCTGAATTTTTCTGTTTGCCCGTATTTAAGGTCGCAACTTGTTCTTTATCTCTTCGCCTCGGAGCAGTATTTCTCTGATATAACTACCGCGCCACCGTGTTTACTATTGCAGCTTGTACATCCGCTCCCTCGCATTCATTTTGAGAAATTTTGATCTCACCCGTTTTCTCGATTCCTTTCAAACTATATAGAAATACTGCTTGTCTGTTTTTAAACCAATGCTCCAGCATCTAATCCTTTCCAATAAAACCATATTTTTTCCGCAAAAAAAACGATTTTATTCATTAACATAGTTTTCTTCTGGGCTGATACAACCAGTTTAGCGACGTCCTTACTTTTCAATGCCTTTTTTGTAGAACGATTTGACTTTGGTCTAAAAATACTGGCTTCAGTTTCGGCAATCACCTCCTCATTCGAGCCAAATCTTCTTCCCTGGAGCATCTTTTTAGATCTGCAGAAATCCAGTAGTCGCTCGAGGGCATATCTGGAAAATTCGCCGGGTGGGTTAGAAATTCGAGGCCTAACTCGTTCAGTTTTACCATCGTTGCCATCTATTTGTAACTTGTGGCAAAAACAACGCCATCTTTGTGTCAAACGTTGGATTTATTGACCGATGGGGTAGTTTTGGATATATTAGACATTTTAGGTTTGATATGATGGTATTTCTTCATTTGAAAGAAGAAGAAAAAACAAATACTTGGATGGTATAAAGAATTTTAGAAATTTACATTTTACAATATTACATTTCAAAGTTTTTGGGGAAAACCCATATTTCGACAAAAGGGCACATTTTTGATATCAAATCAATATATAGATAGTTAATAAAATTTCTGCATTATTACAATTTTTCTCTTTCTGCCCAACAAAAAGAGATTCGGAAAGTATAGTTTTGGATATATTTTGCAATAATGTTCAAAAGTCAAAAAGGTCTGGGGGATAAAATGTAATTGTCTAATAAATAATTATTATTTCGAACCAACTATTTTTTTTCTCTTTCAAATGAAGAAGCTTCATACAAAATTAAAAGTCAAATATATCGAGAACTATCGATATTTTTCTAATGTATTTTCTGGTAATCCATGACCTGACCAATCTTCCGTCCAATGGATGACATTCACTTACGGGACACCCTGTATACATTCAAAGGTGGCAGGGCTGCGGTACCGAGCATGCAGTGAGGTGCGGAGGCAGCCGCCGAGCATTTGACGGATTTGGGCGTCGGGCGGTGATCCGAACCTACGCACATGGTAAAAATAAAAGGGAGAAGATAAAAAATAAAACGATTGTCTGAGCTCGAAGCTCTTTGCAGTATATGTACAATTATTCGGATTGTACGTATATTCGATATTATCCACATATTTACTTCAACATAAGTATATACTTCTTATATATATATTTTTACTTTTTATATACATATAAGATATGTGCTATACAAAAGAAAAGAATTTTTCCAATATTTCCTTGTAAAAGATATAAATGTACATTTATGGTATAGAGTGAATACGTGTACAATCGCTTTCTTTCACCTATGCTGTTTATATTTACACATGCGTGTGCTTCAGTGAACGCTTTCGACGAGAATAAAGGATATATATATATATATATATATATATAATATACAAATATAGACATAGCATATAGATATCTCTGAGAACATGCCAGGTAATCGTGTACCTGGTGTATTATTCAATTCATGTATAAAAAGTACACAGAATTTTCATTGTATAATATATGAGCTTTTTTATTAGGTTATAGATTCACTTGAACACAACAGGGGTGATTATTACGGTTATTGTGTATTGTTAAACTGTAAATACGTTTGTTTACCTGTAGAGAGGAATTGGGGAGAGGTCCATCAAAAAAATAGATTAAAGAGTTTGTTAACAGTCCTCTTAATTTTAGTCATATTTGTCCAATAAAAGGAAACCCATGTCGATCCAAATCTTGATCTACATAAAAACGCGTTTTTTGATACATAATAAAAGGGTACGATTCACAGGGTGTCATTTATAATAATAAAGACTATTTGTGTGCTTTCATTCCATTGGACCTGCCCACCATAGACGCAACTGCTACGACCTCCAGTTCGCCATAGAGTTGACGAAGCTCGTAGTTGAAACGCGTCTGCCAGATACCATCTTCTTCTCTGACCTTGCCTAGATTCGACTGAACAACGTCGAAATTGTAAGGTTTGGTTATGTTTTTAGTTTTTTACTCGTTGACTTCTAGCCCAATACCAGGTTAAGACTTTTCGCGGGCTATAAAAGCATCTTTCACTGCTATGGTACTACATCCCATGACGTCGATATCGTAGTCAATAGCCTGAGCCAACCTTGTAAAAACAGTGTCTTTTGTGTTCACCCGGCCATCCCATAACACCTACTTTAAAGCGTGTAGATAAACCATCTCCCTGTCGCAGACTGCCAGAAATCTTAAACTGTCGGGACATTTCAGCATGAAGAAGGACACAGCTTTTAGAATTTAGAGTCGCTTTGACCAACCTTAAATATTTTGGTGGTTGCCAAGTTCTTCAATTGCTGTCATATGCCTACTTAATGTCCACGAACAGTTGGTGTACATCAAGATCATGTTCCCACATCTTCTCCATGATCTGACGTACACAATATATCTGGTCCACTGTTGATCTGTTGCTTTGGAAACCGCATTGGTAATCAGAATCACCAACGATTTTCTTCAGCGTAGGATGACAGGCGTCTTACCCGATGTACAATTCAGTACCGTGCGGTACCGCAATAGTCGCAATGCTCAGTCCTGTGGTTTGTTACACCAGTCTTATGAGCACCGTCTCCACTTGATGTGTAAGTACAGTCTGGAATAATAATATCACAGTCTTGTACCGTACTTGATATGACAAATTGCACACCGGGTTAAGAGTATGTTGAAAAAGTGTTTGTACACTATGGGTAGCAGTGTGATACCCCTGTAGTTGACACAATTCATTCTGTCACCCTTTTTAAAAATAGGACAAATTGGGCCAACATTCAAGTCATCAGGATGTTGATACCATACTGGCATTTTTGTATGAATTCTTTCCCGTAGCGCATCTTCTTCATATTTTATCAACTCTCTACAAATGTTTTTAACGCCTGGCGCTTTGTTGTTCTTCAACGTTCTAATGGCAACGCATGTCTCCTTCTGAGTATAGGAGGTGGAATCATCAACTTATCCGGTAATCTATTTGTCTGGTACTGCAATGCATCGTTCAAAAGGTGCTCAAAATATTCAGCCCAACGGAGGATGACGTCTTCCTTGGAGCACAAGATCTGTCTGTCTATATCATGTCCTCCACCCACAATTTTCTAAGTAATGATGATACAGCGATGGCCGGTTTTGGTCCAGTGAAGCGAGCTTCACTATACTAGTTCTTGCTCTGCCCGGGATTTTTGAGTTAACAGGAATCCCAACCAGGCTTACAGGAGATCTGAGAGATAGTTCTTGTAGAAGCTGCTATCAGCTAAGCACTATAGTATAGAAGTAAATCTAAAAGCTATCACTGATTCCAGGACCGCTGGACTATCGGAGCAAATAAAGACAGACGCTTCTCCTTCGCAGAGGAGAGGTAACAGGTGCAAAAGGACATCGTAAGCAGATGTGGGACTGGTTCTAATGGCTTTAGGTATACCAACGCAAACCAGTAATTGTAATTTCTCTAATTGCCTTATGGACGATGGCGTCCTCGCTCTCTGTCACCACAAAATAGAGGATGCGTAGGATGCGAAAGGCCTAATTATAGACCACTTTGAGGGACATCCACTGAGATTTACAGAAATCATTCCGACATTGCCAAAATACATTGGTAGCTTTGATAAGTTTGTAGTACAGGTTGTCTTACCTTTTGTATTTGTATTTGGTATTTAACATTTGAAACCCTCCTAATTGGATTGTTACCTAGATTATTTGGACGGAGTCCTCCTAACATGTTTTTTTTCTTGATTTGAATGGTTTTAGAGTGACTTAAGTAAGAGTGAGGTCATACTGATTGGTCTAAATGATTTGGTTGTTACTTAGTAAGTTTGACCTGGCTTAGGAATGAATGCTATACGAACATTAATCTCCTCCAGTTGATTGGTACAGCCGCAGTGCGAAAAGATTTCCAAATAGCTGCTATACCATTAGCGAAATACAATTGCTTTGAACGCGGGTGGAAGTTGGTGGGAAAATCTGAGAGAGTCGGGCCCAGATTACGAAGCATTATCTGGCTCAGGGTAGAGACTGAAGATCATGGCGAGCATGCGCAGATTAATTCTGTCACACGTAAGATCCCAACCGATGGTATGAAAGAGAGTCAGTTTAGTATCTCGCTACCGAAAACCAGCTCATCTAAAGGTGGTACTACCCAATTCGATAAGGATAAATCTTTGAAAGTGGCAAGTAATGAAGGAGAGGAAGTTTAAGAGAAAGATAGTAAGGATGGTAAGCCCGTACCAAGATCCTACACTCGGGACACTCCATCTGACTTAAAAAGGTCCAATAAGAGGATGAAACCTCTTTACCACAAGAAAGACCGACGAAAAAAAGACAAGGTCCTAGGCAGATCGCAGCCTTACTCGCAGTTTTGCAGTAGCTAGTGAGTTCAGGATTACCATTGCAACCTCCGACTTATACGGTGCAATCGTATTAATTGCCCATTCGATTTTATTTTTGCTAATGATGGTAGAAGACACTACCCAGTCCCCGGAAGAGCCACCGACGAGAAAGGAGATCTCCGTGAGCACTCTAGGAAATGTGCCTCCAGTAAGCTACTCGCTACTTCTATTTAATATTCCTGAAATAAAAAAATAAATAGTCCATAGATGAGGTTAGTCTTCTCGTTACATTGAGTTTAAGTGTTTTAATACTTTAAAAAGAAAGTTTTCTAAACAGGTAATTTGGTTGTTTTGTTAAAATCAACTTGTACAGAGCCAGATTCGGCCTGAAACCAAAAAATGTTTCTAAAAATAGCAGCCAAAAATAGAATCCAAACCAATTGATATGTGATCATACCTTTTTTAATTTATAGACAAGTCTAATACATGAATTATAATCTACATTGAGATGTCCTGACTATCAAACCATAGGTGAAGTAAGGAATAAGGAGAGTTTTAACAAATCTTAGACGAATATGGAATGGGACTCCGTAAACCCTACTACAAATTAAACTAACCTGAGCCGACCAAGTCAGTGTTCTATTAAAGACTACACCAAGATGTTTAATTTTATCGGAAGGAATAATTGAAAAATCACCAAGTCTGATATCAGGCCACAGAGAAATGCCTACTTTGCTTTTCGATATATATAGAAAGTCTGAGTTTAATGAGGATTAAGTCTTTATACCATTTTTGATATCCTATCAAGTTCAATGTAACCGCAGGCTATAACCGCTAAATCTTAGATGGACATCATCTTCAAACATACTGCAGTCACCATTCAAACATCTGTTCGGTAGATCGTTTATAAATAATGAGAAAAGCAATGGCCCAAGGATCGAGCCCTGTGGATACCCACACACTAAATTCGCAAAATTAGAACAAACATCAGTCAAATTAACCATCTGTGCAAATACAACATTTCCGCTAGTGAAAATACAACGCTTTTGCTTGTGAACACACAACGTTTTTGATAGTGAAAGTACAACGTTTTTGCAATTGAAAATACAACGTTTTCGCTGTGGAAAATTCAACGTTTTTAGTGAAAAAACAATTGCCAGTGAAAATTTAAAGTTTTCGCTAGTGAAAACACAACGTTTTCACTAGTAAAAATTCAACGTTTTAGCTGTAGAAAAATTTCAAGTTTTCGACAGTGAAAATGCATAGTTTTTGTTAGATAAAATACAACGTTTGTGCTTGTTAAAATACAACGTTTTCGCCAGTAAAAATACAATGTTTTCGCTAGTGATAAAACAACGTTTCCGCTAGTGATAATAAAACGTTTCCGCTAGTGAAAGTACAATGTATTTGTTAGTAAAAAAACAACGTTTTTGCTTTGAAAAATACAACGTTTGCGCTGTGGTAAATACAAAATTTTCGCTGTGGAAAATTTCGATTTTTTGACAGTGAAAATACAACGTTTTTGAAAAAACAAAGTTTTTGCTAGTGAATACAACGTGTTCGCTTGTGAAACTACTTTTCGCTAAAAAAATTCAACGTTTTTGTTAGTCAAAAAACCACGTTTCCGCTAGTGAAAAAATACCAAGTTTTCGCCAGTAAAAATACAAATTTTTCGCCATTTTTGATATTTAAAATACAACGTTATCGTTAGTGAAAATACAAAGTAAATATTAGTAAAAATACAATGTTTTTGCTATTGAAAATACAACGTTTTCGCCAGTGCAAATACTAAATTTTTGCTAGTAAAAATAAAAAGTTTTCGTTAGTGAAAATACAACGTTTTCACTTGTGAAAATACAACGTTGTTTCTAAGGAAAAAACAACGTTTTCGTTGTAAAAAATCAAAGGTTTTCGTTGTAGAAAATATTAAGTTTTTGCTGTGGAAAATCCAGAGTTTTTGCCAGTAAAAATATAAGGTTTTCGACAATAAAAATAAAACGTTTTCGCTACTGAAAATTCAACGTTTTCGCTAGTGATAAAACAAAGTTTTTGCTAGTGAAAATACGCTAGTGAGATTAAAACGTTTTGCTAGTGAGAATACAACGATTTTGTCAGATGTGAAAATACTACGTTTTCGCTAGTAAAAATACAACGTTTTTGCTTGTGAAAACGTTTTTGCTAGTAAAATACAGCATATTGGCTGTAAAAAATACATTTTTTTAACTAGTGACAATACAACTTTTATGCTAGTCCGCATACAACGTTTTCGATAGTGAGAATAACACGTTTTTTCTAGTAAAAAGACAACATTTTTGTCGTGAAAAGAAACAACGTTTGCACTGAGGTAAATACAAAGTTTTTGCTGCGGAGAATTCCAAGTTTTCGACAGTAAAAATACAATGTTTTCGCTAAAAAATAAAATATAACGTTTTCGTTAGTGAAAATACAACGCTTTCGTAAGTAAAAATACAACGTTTTTGCTAGTGAAAATGCATCGTTTCCGCTTGTAAAAATACAACGTTTTTGCTTGTAAAAATACAACGTTTTTGATTGTAAAAATACAACGTTTTTGCTTGTGAAAACACAACGATTACGCTTGTAAAAATACAACGTTTAAGGTAGAAAAAATACAACGTTTTTGTTAGTAAAAATACAACATTTTCGATGTGAAAATACAAAGTTTTCGCTATTAAAAATACTACGTTTTTGCTAGTGAAAATACAAAGTTTTTGTTAGTGAAAATACAAAGTTTTTGCTAGTAAAAAATTGCAACGTTTCTGCTAATGAAAATACAACGTTTTAGCTAGTGAAAATACAACGTTTTTGCTAGTGAAAAAACAATGTTTGCGCTAGTGAAAATACAAAGTTTTACAGTTATTAAAAAAAGTTAAGTTTTTTTATAATTAAAAACAATAAAAATAAAAATAAAAATATTTTGAAATGTTTCAAATTTGTTCCAATAAATTTATAATTTTTATCTTATATTTAGCTACCTACTAATAATTATTCAAAACTGGAACTATATCGTCTATATAATGCGAAAACTCGAGAACTTTCATACTGAGTATTTACACTACATATTTTTTTTTTGGTTATTCGTTTAAAAAAAATTCAGGGCTTACTATGATATCCTGTCCTTAATACGGCGCTACATATTCCAGTCGCTCTCCAATAGGTATTACATCAAATCTCGTTATCGATACCCGAACATGAATTAAAACTATTATAGTATAAATTATATTTAAAAACTAAATAGCACCGTTATGATTTAGAAATATTTTTTATTACATAGACATATTTTCAAAGAACTTATATAGAATTAAAATGCTACAAAGAAAAATACGCTAAATACATTAAATAAAATAAAAAACCGTTTTCTATAAGCTACACCCGCCGCATGCATCCACTCGAATATATCGCTTCTGGTGGGAATATTCATTGAAAAGAGCATATTAAAAAAGTACACTTACAAATTACCGTTGCCGTGTACCGGCGCGCCGCCGCCTCTTCTGCGCCGCTATACCGCTTCGCCCGAACACTGCCGACCGCCTGGAAAATGTATGTGGAACGCGCACACACACAGCGTGCAAATCGGAGGCGATCGCAAAACCGAAAGCACCGGGCCCAAGGGCTGGTTTTGGAGTAAGGGTGGATGTGGTGAGAACGTGTGTGTGTGTGTGTGTGACGGTCGTTATGTGTGTGTGTGAATAGCAGTACAGAGCAGTGCAACACCGTCTAACCGTGTGCCGAGCCGGTTCGGGTGGAAAAGCGATTTTCTAGCAGACGCTCACACACACACACATACCTATACAAGCTCAGTCGACGCCGCCGTTGCGCCACGACGCGACGCAACGCTACGTGTGTGTGGTGCCCTCAGTCTTGCTCTTCTATGCGGCCAGATACCATCCGCTCGTTTGCGCTCCGCCGGAATCGCGTTCGTTTATCATTTATTGAACCTCGGGAAATATGTGCCAAAAATATTGTTCGTTACGTTACGTGCGATTTGATGTGCGCGCACGTCGTGATTTATAAGTGCTTTATGATAATACGTGGAATGACGTGTGCTATCCCCTACTCTCTAAATATATACATGCGATATATGAATGCGGTGAGCTTTAAGCGTGCGCGCATCAATATATAGAGAATACATTTTTTTGTGTTTCTGCATAAAACGTGAGTCCGTTAAATTGTGTTTGTGTAATCCGATTATCTCAAACGCCAAATTTACCTATCACTGTGTATTAGAGATGTTTTGTATGATTTAGTTTAGTTTTAGTGGTGGTTGGTGTTGTTTTTGTTGTTGTTGGGAGCGTATATTGATTACCTGTGCCAGTTCTCCGCATCAGACAATGAATTCGCTGCTGTGGAGCAGCCTAACGAAGCTTGGGATACGGGTGTTCAAAGCGCACAAAGTTAGTTAATCTATTATTTATATACACTCGTATGATATAGTTAAATACATGTGTTTATGTATATTGTTTATATTATATACTATGTAAAATGTATATATCTTTTGGAAAATGTATTTTTAATAATTGACCATGTTAGTGGAAAACACGGAAACACAGTTTATGTGTGTTTTGGTTAATGTGATGAGAGTGATATTCTAATTTAAGTCTATGTAGTGTGATGCATTTTAAAGAGGGTGGCAAATATCAACCCCATGTCATCAAAAGCTCGTTGACGAGATGCGCTTATG
>JAAAKO020028828.1:0-13654 GCA_010015015.2 Bolitophila cinerea
ATTTCAATTGTTTTTTTTTGGGACGCAATATTTGGAACTCAAATATTTATTTTGGCTCTCACATAATATTCACCCTAAAATAATATAGGTAACCCTAACTTGGACAATATATGTGTGTTTCCAGCGCTCATCCTCGCCAATCCGAAAATGTTTATTCTACATTTCGAATATAATGTAATGAACATAAATTAAATGTCTTCCGCTGCTGCATATCAAAATGTGCATGAAAAAGCTCTGCGGGGGGTGGTTATATGAGTGCCAGCGATATGTGTGTATGTATGGTACCATAAATATGTGCATATGGCGCACGTATAGAGCACAACGAAGGATCTACGAGTTTTGAATTTGTGGACTTATATATTTATATATAGTCACTAACTAACTAAAACACACACACACGCACACAAAACTCACACCGCTTTAAAACTGAAAGAACACGTCGGCAGAGACTAATACAGTTCATTCTGCACATATTCACACACAAATTCACACTTTCACTCGGGATGAATATAAATTGGGGATGTACACAGAAAATTGTGCATACACACTCACACATTCAGCCACATTTCCAAGCAAATTATCCAGACCGCACATCGCACGCTATACCAGACATTGCCGACCTATCCTATATACGCCCGCGCTTCCAAAACGAAACCAGCTCTATATGTATATACAGTTTCTTCTAAATATATATAGATATACATATAGTTAGAGAAAATAATACTGCAAACTAAAATTTGATGGTGCAATTATATATTGCTGCGAATAAGTGGTGCATTTTACATGGGAATTTCATATTCAGATGCTGTTCAAACATTATGTATACAATATACATATACATACGAGAGTATAACTTAATAATAATGTCTGAGGCATAAAGCAATTTCTGTGTCTGTGTCTTTTGTATATATATTTGTATATATTGTATATATTCGCGTGGATCGAGCGTGGCCGCAATGCCACATCCACACATAATGTATGTCGTGCTAAATTCAGACAACTATAAGGCGTAAAGCTCACGGAAAAAGCCACTCGTTTGTAATGCATACACATACCCCAAAAGCTGCGACGCGACCGACGCGAAACGTCTTTGTGGGGTTTTGCGATATAATACGAATAACGGGCGCACGGATAATCCCTTACATCCAAGACATTCTTGGAACGTGTTGATAAGATTCTCCGCGCCGAGCATAAATTACAGATGCTTCCACGCACGTTTCTTTTTTTTTGTATTATAAATCCTCGGGTTTTGCAGATCTGCTAATATAATATTGGATGTACACTATGCATTTGTTTAGGAGCTTATAAAAAGTATTGTATGTGGCATTCTGGGTTAAATGTCCGGGTCATAGACTAGAATCCGTCCGATTTTATACCAATGATTTTTTAGTCCAAAATAAGTCCAATTTTTTTTAGACTCCGGCAAACTTGAAGAGAATAATTTTACCGATGTTTTTTTAAGAAGGGCAGAATTTTTTTTTCAAAGTTTAAAATAAATATAAGAAGTAAAAAATGAAAGAAAAATAGTTCACTAGTTAACCTTGGTAATATATGATTTTCCACATAGTTTTATGAGTAAAAAATACTATATAAGTAAAGTGAAGATATTTTAATATTTTGTCTGTCATTTTTTTAATCGATCAATTAGGAGAGAAAAAGGACTTATTATTGAGTTTTAAACAACTAAATCTTATTGATCATTTTATCATGCAACAATTAGATTTGATATTGTGGTAGTACTGAGAGGGGCAAATTGAAATAATCAAGTATAATCAAGTAATCAAGTTCTATATTCTGTTTTGTATTATTACTAATATTTGAAATATTGGGGCCTATGCTTAGAATTGTCAAACTACATAAGCTATGTATTATGCATTGATTTGGAAGATTTGGTATTCTCAGAAAAAAAGCATTTCTACTTCAAAATAAATATTTTTTTTATAGATTCTTGAATTTGAGGTAACGCATTAAATGACAGTACTCAGCATACTTTATTTTTAATATGTTTTATGGCCGTCCCTATTTTTATTTTATAAAAGATTTGTCCTTATGAAAATGACAGTTTTCAGCATCGGCCCCATTTTGTGTATTTCGTAATACAAAATGTGTTCCTAAGATTTATCGAAAATATGTACAATATTTAATATTCTTAAATGAATTAAAAGTATTATTGATATTTGCAAAAAATAATAAATATTTGTAATATTCAATATTCATTATTCAATACTTTTATATTTTCAATATTATTGATTATTATTTTATTTTCATGGTATTTGCAAAATAATAGTATGTTTTTGTTTTAATATTCTGTCGGAAATCATTAATTTGAAATGCTCTAAATATATATATGTTTATATGTATATATATTCTTAAATATTATTATTTGAATTTAAAAAAAAAATACAAATTACGAAAAATATATGATAAAATTTATCGCGCTCGTTATTTAGTTCCGGAAAAGAGAGGAATCCAGAATCGATATTTGTACAAAATTCAAACAATGAATAAATCAAAAACCAATGTTACATATTTTCAAGAGATTGAGCTACGTATAAATTATAAATAAAATAATTTATAAAATATACAAAATCGTGTAACCTGGTATTCGCTAATGTAAATGTCATATCTATTTAGGCTTGAACATACGTCCCCTGGGGTATGACTCAACAAACTAGTCGATTTAGCCACAGTTCCGACCAATCCATATACAGGGTGTCCCACCATATGAGAAAAAAACCTTTACTATGTGTTCCTTGGTTCATTTTGAGAAAAAAATTATAAATGCGCTTATCAACACCCACTGGGATACGGAAAGTTTTAAAAGTTATGTTTGGAATAGTGCGTAACCAATAATAATTTTTAATTTTGTTATTATTGTTTCCAAGGCAAGGAGTTAGGACTTATTTTTTAGGTTATTGAATAATTAATTTTATGATTTATTCAATTATTAACATATTGCTTTTTAATTTGAAGTTATTACTCTTCAAATACTACCGAAAGTTTTAATTTAGACTTTACCGTTTTCGAGACATTCACGCTAAATCTTTTTTCATTTAATGTAAATAATTTAAGTACTATAATGTATTATCTAGAAAACTGTAAAGATAAATACTTTCTATAGTAAAATTATAGGTGACATTATAACGCATCAAAATAAAAATAAAAAAAATTAAGTTTATTAAAATGTTCAACAAAATTTATTAAAAAAAAGAATTTGAAGATTAATAACATCCAATCAAAAAGTGATATATTAATAAAAAAAAATTATAAAACTAGTTGTTCAATAACCTACAAGATAAGATTTATCTCGTTGTCCTGGAGAAATATTGAACAAGTTAAAAAATATATATGTTTTGATATGTACCACTCCAAACATGACTTTTTAATCACCCTGTATCTCAGTATATTTTTAACTTATATATTTTTTTTACTCAGAATGAACCAAGGAACACGTGGTAAAGGTATTATCTTCATATAGTGGGACACCCTGTATAAGGGTATACGTTTTTAGTTTATTCTATATATTTTGTGTTGTAACGGACAAATTGACCGATGTTAAATTGTATTTTACAAGTAGAGCTTTTTATTCTTTCCAGCTTTATCGCAAAGTCGAACGTATATTGGCGAACGTTAAAGAGTTTTTTTTAATTTGTATCAGAGATGCAGATTTAGAGATGCTTTTTATTATTTCTTTACTCTTTTTGGGAGACTAAAGTTTATATTATCATCCTAACTTTTATGACTTATCTGATGATCTGGATTTTTGAGCTTATCTGGAAAGTTACTTACGTCCGCTTGAACTTTGACTATTACTTTATCAAAGGTTTTTAATCTTTTTAGCTGTGCGTTTTTCCTGTCGTATATTTGTTTTCCACGTTTATAGCATAAACGTTCTCTTATACTTCTATTTGCACTGTAGGTTTGAGCTTATCTCAGCAGAATGGCATTTAAATTTGGTCTAGACCCAAAAAACTGGTCTGGACCCTAAACATAATTATTGCACGTTTATCAGTTCTTTATATTAATTATATTGTATAATTTACTTTACGCTCAGAAAACACTTTAAAATCCACAAATATTATAGAAATCTTAAATTTTCTTAAAATATTTTATTGTATTTATTAAAACAGAAAATAACATTAAACTAAAAATCATTAAAATTAATAATGTTTTCAACATATAAACATTTTATCATACAAATTCCCATGCAAAGAATGAAACTCAAATATTTGATCTAGACCCGTATATTTTTCTTTTACAGGATACAGGTACCCACAAATTTTGTACCCGGGTACCCGATTTTGTTGACAGCTTTAGCACATAGATTCGTTGAACAATATCTAGAATGTATATGTAACATTAAAAAAATGTATAAAATAAAATCACTGGCCTTCTAAAATTAAATTACATTGCATATCTGATCATAAAAAGTCAAAAACGACTATTATAAATGGATCTGTAATATTGTTTAAAACTCTATAAAAGTTTATATTTCCAATTTAATAGGTTTTAAAGTATGCTCTTGCACAAAGTCGCACAAGTTATTATTGCAATTTAAAAAAACGTAAAACCGAAAATGCAATTTGAAACGGTTGAACAGAAGCCGACGCATATATGCACTGCACACAATATATGTATAATGCATATATATATATGTATATATGTATATATATTTGTACATGCACGTTTTACACAGACACAATGGATAATGCGGGCACACAAATTCCCGCAGACGCATTCAACGTGGAAAACGTAAACGGGTTGGGGGGCATATGTGTGTATATTTAGAGGTCGGCCCGTCCGGCTGGGCCCAAAAAAGCGCTTTGATGCAAAAACCCAAAAATAAATGAAGAATTAATTAAATTTTGTTAACTCTATTTTAAACTGCACATATGTATAGTTGTATATATGTGTGTGTGTATATTATGCACATTGTAAATTTATACACACACCACTCTTTCTCTCTTGTTTTTAAATGCATTATTCGCGTATACATTTATACACGTGCCTAGGAAAATATCATATAAATGCCATACCCACTACCCAGTTCATTGTTGCAACGAAGAGGATAAATATTGACAGGATAGTATGTGTGTATGTGTTTGTGTGTGTGAGTTTGTATGAGCAAGCGTGTATGTGTATCAAACTATACATGCATGTATAATTGTATATATTCATAGGTTTGAGCTGCACACAAAGGACTTTTGATCGTTAACAGGCTTCGTCGGCAGAATTTTTGAACAGAGTATATGAAATTCAGATTGTAATTGTACACATAAAATAACGAGTAAAAGGAAAATGCATTTGTTAATGCCCTGAGTCTTTGTGATTTATCCACACATCATACTATATTACACATACATATGGAAACATACTCGTATATACACAATGTTGCTATATCTCGCGTGGAAACTTTTTTTTGATCACGATTGCATTCACAATTTACTCGAGAGTCGCAACGTGAAAAAATGTCGTTGTTCAAATGATTTGCAGAGATGAGAATGAAAATGTGGTTACATACACACTTGTTGAAAAGTGAAAAATTTGTTTTTACTCTTTATATATATATAGGATGTATGTTGTTGTCAATTAGAGATACATTTCAGTGAATGATTTTAGCAGAGTGAGGAGAGGATTACAATCTTTAGAAAACATATATAAAATAGTTAGTTTTTTTTTAACAGACTTAACTAATGATGCTAGTAGGAGCGGAGCAGAAATAATAACGTTTAAATCAATAATGTGTATTTTGAAATAAAATAATGTACTTTAAAATTTAATTCGTTTACACCATTTTTTTTTTAATATAAGAAATATATAAAATCAGTGTAGACTCTTGAATTTTTCCTTATATTATTACTGCCAGAAATATACCGTATAAAGTAAGTTTTTTCTAAGTGGTATACTCCCAAATTAGATTTTTGGTAATCGTGAGTAGGGACCTAAAAATAACTTCCAGAAGACCAGCGTAATACAAAATATTACAAATATATCAAATAATATTATAATCAAAATATGGTTTTCAGTTTACTTTTTATGCGAGAAAGAAGGCTGATAATATTTTTTTACAATATTTTATTTACAGGCTTAATGGGGTATAAATATTAAACAAATATTCTATTAGGAATTATAAATTATAAAATTTGAGTAAAATTTTCTAAAATCATATACAAATTACAAAAAACGCGAGCTTCTATAAAAACAATCTGTTCAAAATAGAATAGTGCAGATTTTGAAAGTAACTCTTACATTGTGGTATATTCCAACATCATGTCGTTGAGCTAAAGTAGTTTTCAATCTAATGCCTTTTTTAAATCTATAAAGTCTTGCATCTTTTTTCATTAAAACTGGAGAGAGGTACTGTGTAAAGTATGAATGTGACAGATATTTAGAGATATTAAATATACATATTATATAACTTAAAAATACGTACCACTTAGTAAAATGAAATATTCATACTATTTTCAAACATAAAATGTAGTTTCAAAAATAGAGAACGTTCAATAATATTAAAAAATTAGACCATTTTTCTGGGCATAAACTGTAATAAAATCAGTTACATAACACTTGAATAAATTGCGGTTCGCTTCGGTTAATATTAATGATAAATGGAAGCATTCTCCAGTCTCCACCAGCGTATACTATTATTAAATACTACAATGTAGTTCAATTACAGCAAAACTCATAAGAGGGTATGTTTTAACTTAACTAAAAAAGCTCACATATTACACTGTAGGTTATGCCATTAGTATTCAGTAAGTCCCGGATAATTAGGTAATTTAAAAAGGCTATATAAGATAATGGCTTTTAATAAAAAAGGTCGAAAAGAACAATGAATGTAATTTTTAAATGAGAAATATGGTTCTTCTTCATAGAATTCGATTAGCGCATATTTAAAAGTGTTCAGCTCTTATTTAAAATATTTTTAAAATTTGTAAGTCAATTTTGTCATCAAAGTATTATTTAAAGAATATTTGCAGCTAATTCTTTAATAAAAAATATTTTGAAATCAAAATTTATTTAAAACAACCACAACCAAAAACCGATCCGAGTTGGAAAAACATTTCGGTTAAAAAGATTGTCTGTTTTAAAAGACCGGACAGTTAAAAAGACAGCACCGCTATCAATATATGACATTTCTCGTTTGTCTTTAACATTCTGCAGCATTTCAATTGTTTGCATTACATTTACTGAAGACTATTTGTAATTCAGATTGTATTTTAATAAACTTACCCATGTACTTGAACATACACTATTTAGTTGTTACATGTTAAGACGTCTTAAAAAAAACGAAATCGACTCGGATTTTTCAATGAACAATTTAAATGGTTTACGAGAAGATCATTTTATTATAATAATGAATATATTGTTTTATGTGTCACTGTGAAAAAAACCTTTTGATGAGACATTTTAGTGCCAAAAAAACGTTTTTGTGTTAATGCATGAATAAAATAATTTTATATACGTCATTATGATTTCGAATTTTGATTTGGTAAATGTTTTTTAAAAAAAAAAATCTACCTATTTGTCTACGTCTTTCTTTTTTTGACAAGATTTTCATCCATGGTAAAATACCGATGTAAAAAAAACGCTTTATTATGGTAAAAAGCTCCAGACAGGCCATTGAATCGTCGATTCGTTGTTGTTTTTTGATCCAGTGTTAACAAACGCAGCACTAATTTGCGTTAAGCTTTTTTATACTCAAATTGTCGTGTAAGATAGTAAGCACACTGCCACATAATAACTTTAAAACCTCAGCTTCATCACTCACTTTCATTTTCGGTAAAAACAATTTTGCGGATTTTTTTTAACGTTTTCTTTGTTAACAGCCGTATTTGGGCGAATTCCGCGTTGAGAGTCGTTGACGTGTGCTGCGACTGGAGCAGAGTACAAATAATGCTAATTAAGCCCCTATTTTGCTTCTTTCGTACTTATTCTTATTAAAAACAATGCTTTATCAACACACTAAATTTATTGTTCTTATCCATCTTTAACAAAAACACCAAAATTGCTTCACGTCAAACTTTTTAACTAGGAAACGAGTGGTCTGATTATCATAAAATTTTGACACATAGCCTTTAAAATATGTTTCTATCGAATGCCGTAAAAGATTTTGTGGTATTACATACTGCAGTAAAAATTTTAACCTATTGCTTTGAACTAAATTTCATTTACCGCAGATTTAAACACGCTAACAATAAATTAGAAACAAAAATATATTAATCATTTGGGCAGCGTCATTTTTATTATTGTATCTTCGTAAGTTTTGACCTTGCCAAAAATAATTACATGAAAAAATAGGTAAATTGTTTTTCTTTCAAAAATATTTTCAAAATTAAATATCGAAATTATGATTTCGGATATAAAATTATTTTATTCCTACATCAATACAAAAACGGATCATAGGTTTTCAAATTAAAATATAGAAAATATCATTTTAATAATTCTACGTATTTATATAGTTTTTTTAAATTGAAAACAAGTACGGCTCATTAAAAAAAGAATCATTGAATTTTGGTATATTTAATGATACTGAAAACGTATACAAAAAATGTATTGTTTAGAAAATCCGGGATGTATCCAACAGCATATTTCTTTCTAAATTAATTAAAGTAGACATACATAATTTTTTATTTAAGCAATTTGGGTTTTAAATGAACTGGTATATGATATTTTTCAACATTACTACAAATATATTCGTTTAGTAAATGATTTGAACACATTTTTCAATAAAATAACATCATTTCCCATTCAGTGAAACTAACTACAGCATTTTCATGTAAATCGTCATTTTATGTTTTTTTTGAAAATCTTATTCTCAATAATATCACCATTCTCAGTCTTAAAAATAACTTAAATCTATATATATATATATTAATATATGTATCTACATTTGCTATATACATTTCCAAATGTTCCCCCATCCCCAATACACACATATTTTCACGAAATTAAACTCCGCACACGATTCTCGATGTTCTCACTCTCCTCCATCTGCATCCTGTGTACAAATACATAAAGCGCACAGACGTAAGCTACCGTAACCGTTATTATCCACTGACACTGACATTTATATGTTCAAAATAGTTTAAATTAATGATTTCTATGTTTTCGAAAACAACACTCGAGAAGCAAGAGGAATCGCATCTGCCGCACACTGCCTGATGGTATATTATACCTGATTGTGCCGCTCCGCATTGTTGTGCTCTGCTGCCACAGACAGCGCACCGGAGACGGGCACCAGACACATGATCTTGTTGAGCACACGTAAATATATATTTCTTAGTTGCTATGTCTGTGCCTGAAATCCGGCAAGCATCGTACGGACCGAGAGAAATGTTATATAAATTGTTATATAGTATGGCAGCTCTTTTAAAATGTATATATGTATACCATATAAGTATATTTATATAACATGTAGATGAAGATATCTCTGTAAACTTCAAATAGTTGGTGAGTCGAGAAAAACAAAAAAAAAACAATGATTTAATGCTCTGGAACAAACACACACACACAAACATTCAAACACAAAAGACATCATTAAATTTGTAATTCGACATTGCAATAAGATACTCTTCTATGTTCACGGCGTACATAAAATACCCTATTTTAATACCGTATACACACATACCTAAACACACATACTCACTCACACACACACACACACACACACAAGAACCATAAAAGCGAGCGAGAAAATATGAATTTATTCGAAGAAAAAAGATAATATATAAAAACAAGTGTATTTGCTACGTGACCTATTGTAAAAGACTCCAGGAGAAAGATTGAATCACATTCTGTTCTTGTTAGTTGTTGGTATCACAGAAGGAGCGGTCGGCAGCAGCAGCCGAAGCAACAGCACCCACACCTCCTCACCACACACACACACATTCATATACTTGCGTATTGGAAAATATGTTTTCCTCAAGCCAAGATGAAAATAAAATAAAAACACACAGCAGAAAAGCGGAAACAGACCATAAAATTCTAAGCGAGCGGGCGCGTAGAGCAATTCGTGTGCGCACACACTATAAAATACATAAAACATATATATTATGTGTTTAGTATGTCTATATAGTATATATATATATATATATATACATGCACGTGTTTTGATACACCTTTTGTTTTCTATATCGACAATCTGAATTAGATAAATAAACAGTGGCAGAAAGGGTGTATGGGTTTGTTTGGTCTCACCCTCACTCGCACGGATTGCGGCTTAAAAAAGTGGCAGTTTTGATTGATTTTTACGAGAACGGACTGAGGGAATTTTTCCTCTCTCTCTGCATTGCGTGTTTATGCTTTTTATGTTTTTGTTATGTTGTTGTAGCATTCAGCTCGATGGTCGAATGCGGGAGACGTCAAAATAATCATTTTCTAGTACTCGTATTGGTGAGTGAATAATTGCGGACGATTGGACATTTGAAAATGTCGACCCCGCTAACACAAAATCACATACACATATATATATGTATATATATTACACAATGTCAATCTCTAACTATTATATGACTTTGTCCCTCGATTAATCATTTAATTTTCTCACATCCTGAATGACAACGCTGCGTCACCATTGATTATATTTGAATATTACTTGTGGGACTTAGTGTGATGTCTTTCCTATATAGTATTTACGAGTATATTATACATCAAAGTGCAAGTACCACTAATTGGTATATACTAATTCTTAGACAATACGCTGTATATACGTTACTCGTTGTTATGGACATACATATATTGTGATCAATATCTATAGAAATAGTTAAATATATATATATACATATATATCACGTATTTCTAGTAGTATGTATTGACTTGCAAATAACTATTTAGAACTTGTCAATCTATTAGGAGCGAAATTATTTAGGGTGGCGATAGAAGACGATATATAAATATGTCGATAATAATTATTATGAGGTGAAAAGCATTTCCTATAAATTACATTATAAAAGTAGTTATTTATGATTTTATTTTATTGGATTTGAGTTATATTTGACAACTGAGATGGATAAATATAGAAAACAGTTAGGAAAAAAGAGGAAAAACAAAATCGGTAAGAAATAGGGTGAAAGTTCATCAAATAGACAGATATTGAAGGTGATTGATTCTGTGGTGGTAGTGCCCTTCGTGTGATAATTCTATTTCATCTATTTTCTATAATTGAACGAGGAAAGATCTCTCTAATGCTTTTTTTCCATTGTATTGAAAATTAATTATTAATATAGAAAAATAAAATACAAACTTATCTTTTATCCTTTTAGTAAAAATAATAGTTAAATATATTGACTATTGTTAAACTTATAAGGAAATTGTGAAAATATCAGTAATTATCAGTAATTTTTCGTTTTGAGATCGCTACGACTACTCGTAAAATTTAGTAATATATATAAATAAAATAAAACTTCTAGGCCACATAAATAATGTGAAATAGTTACAATTAGTGACGTTTAGACTAGAGCCAGGATAAAATTGTAAATACATATTTGTCTTTGTTTATTTAAAACATGAATTTAAGGGTACTTAAATATAGCTAAATGCATTTCAAATCAAATGAGACCAACATGTTTTTGCCTATATTTTGCATATTTTAGGATTTTAAAAGCTTTTTTTTAGGTTAGAGCATTTTTGCTTATTTAAATGCATATTTGAATAATATTTGCCTTTTTAAACTATACTTTTCTCCATTTTTATTATTTTTTATTAATATTTGAAGTTATTATAATATCTTTTTAATTTTTTGTTTACTTGACACATTTTTATAAGCAAACAATTTAATGTCAGATCCAAACCAATTATACTAATCATAGTTTGGTTTGCAATCAGAAAAAGTAATTGCAACAAAGTCAAAAATCACGCACTATATTAAATGATTTACAAAAGTAAATATTTTAAAAAAGAAGTAGGAATAATAGATAACTATTAGTTGACGTAATTAGCAAAGATGACGTTGAATTTTTGTCAGGTATTAGTTATTTCATTATAAACACAAAGATATATCCATACATACAAACATATAAGATACATACGTGCATACATGTGTAATGTCGTCATTAGCTATAGCTATATATAGTTAAGTACATCAGGATTTAACAGTAATTGTTATTGGTTACAGATAACAGTTTATAAACAGTATTTATTGTCGTTAATTGTTAATACCAATTGTTGCGATTTTATTAGATACAGAAAAAAAGTATTCTTGGCTTTTCGTAGTAATTATCCTGAATATCATTATACAAATTCTCAAATTACAGTAATTTTCCAGAAAAATACCGAAGATACAGTTAGAAAATGTTCTAATAACACTATCATATCTTTGAAGGTTATGAATAAATCGTAGGCAAGCATTAAAGGCAACATTCAATTTTCTAGTAGAACTAAAAATAGTTTTACAATAAGTAAAATAAGAAATTAATAAAGATCTACCTAGCCAATGTTTTGTGTATTTAGGCAATAAACTTCTCACATTCTATGGTCTTCGAATGCCACCGCAGTTGGTGTTGATATGATCACTCCCTCTCTATTTAAAATGATGTCTAGATTCCTAATTTTTGAATGAAATTCTACTGTTTGTCCATCAATGACTATATTTGTCCAGTTTTGTATAGTTAGTGGTTTTTGCAAATAATAATAGATTGAGATTTAGAAGAATTCAGAAATATTAATCTTGTTACCATTTAAAATTGTGTACCAGATTGCGATTTGCAATAGTAATAACTTAGATAAAGGAAAACTTATCCGTAATTGTACATCATCGGCGGACATATTAATATATATTATATAACAAAATTGGACCGTATTAGGTAAGTCATTATTAAATAACGAAAACAAGAGAGTGACAAGAACCGACCCTTGAGGAACACTATTATATATTTGCACAAGAAAAGTTGATTAATTATTGTAGTTAACTATAGCTGAACGCAATCACATAAGTAGTTACCAATGACCATAATAGAAGAATTAAAAAAATTATGTTATCTTTAATTTTTGCTAAAAGTTGATTGTTATTGACCTTATTAAGAGCCTTAGTGAAGTGTAGAAAAAAATACAAACTATTATTTTTTATCAAGATCAATTCTCTCATCGTCTGTTATTTTAATAAACGATGTTTTTAGGCTTAATTTAAAAACCAGATTTTTAGTTCCAAAACAGTGAACCAAAAATAATATTAAAATGTACCACAAAAAATAAAAAATGTGGCCTCGAAAAAACATAAACATAAATCTTTCAAATTTTTTTATAAAAAAAAAAATTTTGAATGCAATTTTCGGTAATAAAAAATATTTTTTAGTGACAATATTTTTTTCAGAGTTAAAATATATTTTCTAACATTATATATTTTTGGTAACTAACATATATTTACCGTACACCGAAATAACAAGCTCTATATATAACCATCAAAAACACTCCTTCTTGCTTTGATTTAATTTGATTTGATTTATTTATAAAAAAATATAAAGAGCTTTAAGCTCGTACATATATAATATTGAGTTTTTTTATAGTGTATGAAAGTAAAAAATAGTAAATATTCAATATAAAATAAAGACAATCAACAAATGCAATCACGTAACTTTTCTTGGTTCAGTTATTAACTAAACTAAAATCTAAATAAATACCAATTATTGGTGCTATAAATATAATTAAATTTACGCTT
>JAAAKO020028839.1:0-13653 GCA_010015015.2 Bolitophila cinerea
AATATTATTAATAAATTCATTTATATTATAAATTTGAGAAAGTTTTTGTTTTTCTATTGTAATTTTTTGTAGTTTTACTTCAAGATTTTCTTTGTGTATTTTCTAATTTTGAAGTAGTTTCTCTTTTTTAGCTTTAAAAGCTTTTTTGAGACTCTTGGCCTTTTTCATGAAGCTGTTATTTGTTCGGGTGAAGATAAAATCTCCGATCTATTTGCTGGAAATGTAATTATATCCTCATTGATACAGCCAGCAAATGTATCGGAGTTATTACAAACGAACGGAAATCCTCCAGCTCAGCTTCAAATATTACATCGGATTCCGTATTATCATCAATAAAAGTAATTTTAATTACATAAATTTATTTTATATAATTAAAAAATAATTATGTACTTACATGTTCTCTAGGAAACGAAAATATTTAAAATAACTAACAAAAACGCGAACAAAAACAAACAAAAAATTGTTTGACAGCTAAAAATAAAACTTGTGAAAATCAAACGGTGAAAAAATCGTGTCGTTTGAATTTAACAACTTTGCTCACAAGTATGCTAAAAAGTACGCATACTTGTGTTACATCATGCCAAATGTGTCTAACAACTATTGTTACTAACAAACTTGTGTTATATTACGATAGGGCCCCTGAAGTAAAAATTGTTTTTCTTCCTAATTCTTAGTGAGTATTATATTGTAATCTTCAAATAATTTTACACCCCTATCTGCAGTATGAAATTTTTGCCTTAAAGGTAATCACAATTTTTACCCCAAGTCTCAGAAAGAAAGAGTCCTTGATGTTTAGAACTGAGAGTTTTTAGAGTCCTCATACTACACGAGAACAGCCATTAACATCCATTCTTTGAAAAATTCCCATTTTCACGCCATAAGACATCTTGTCGGAAAATAAGGCAAATACAACTAGCCCATCAGACTAGTTCCACAAGTGACGCTCTAAGACACCCTTTGCTGCTGCGCACTTATTTCGGAATCAAAGGCTTCGTATGATTTTAATCTCTTCTAAAGTTGCAAATCATTAATCTGCTGAATGCGCTTCGATCCGAATCTTGGTGTATATGAGTGCACTGAAACTAACAAATCGACCGAATTGTTTTCATTCTGTTTTGGTTAGCTTAATTATTGCTAAAGAATTATTCCTAAAGAGATAGTTTTCAGCAGTTTCGCCATCTATCGAGCATGATGTACTGGTCCCAGGGCACGCCAATCAATTATTTTGCAATTCTTGATGGCCCAAAGAACAATGTACATATTTCTGAAAGAATTTTTTCAAACACGTGATGATGGCAAGCAAGCCATAAAAGATCTCGGCCCGTCTTTGCTTCTATGAGAGTGCATGCTCCTTTTTTGACACCGGTGTTAGAGGCAGTAGTGTCAAAACTTATTGCTCGGACTTGATTTGTGACATTTCACCGTTACATTGTGTCTAAAACAACATCAAAAGTGTTTATCGCAACCATTACCGGAGACAAGTTCTTATTACCTATTATATAATTTAGCAATTTCCCATCACAATGAATTACAACTGGATAAGTGGTTCGAATGTTTCATTTAAATTCGCATTGAATTCTGTCCTTGCTTTTTTGCTCGTCGAATTGAGCTTCGAGAAATTGGGAGTGAAGCGGGATTGCAACCAAGTGCGGCATTGGAATAATCAGTCGCACTGCTTCTTATTCGGTTCAACACAACCGAAGTTGATGCACTACTCTCAGCGTCCTTTTATCTTAATTCTTCAGCTGTTTTTGTTTTTGTTTTAGAGAACGTTCTATGGCATTTTTCACCTTATTGTCAATCAGTTAAAACAATCTTTTAACATTTTTGTCTGCCGCAATTTTAATTGAATTTAATGGCAATATCAAAAAGTTTGTCTAGCTCATCTTTTTACAAATGCTCTCTATTTGTCTGTGCTTCCGAATTTCTTGTTTAATTTTTCTTTAAAACAGACAGTTTTTATGATTTTTTATTAGTTTTTCTACGCAGTGATTTGGTTGCCGGGTCGGAATACCAGATTTTCTCCACAGCTCTATAACTTCTAGAATTATAATAAATGAAGTAGGTAATTGAAGTAGGACTTGCCGAAGACTTGGAAGTTGGTTAAGCCTTACCAATTGCTCAAAATTCCGATATCATTTTAATGCACTGATTCACAAACACTTTATAGTAAAAAAGTATCAAAGTTATTTCTGTTTGTTTATAAATTCAATTAAAATACAATTTATTTTAAAATGATCATCGTTATTCAAAGGTTTTAGATAAGCTGTCATCTAAAACAAATATATATTTTTATAATAATTTTGCGACAATCTCCATAGCAAAGCAAAAAATCTGATTTGGTTGCTCAGTTTTTTCTTACAGTAGAATCGATTAATTTAACACGTACGGAACTGACGTGTGGCCAATGGCCATATTTTAATTCAAATCTATGATCCTATGTTATCTGTAAAAAAAAGTCACTCACTTACGTGAAATATAAATAGCCACTGTAAAAAAAAGATTATTCACAAAAATTTCTAAATCAGCACTCGATTGAGCACCCTCTTCCGATAAAGCTATCCAAATGAAATATTACATGTTACAAATTTTCGGGGTGGCCAAACATAAAAACAAAAAAAAATAAAAATTGGACCACCATAATGCAGAGTAATGAAATTTTACAAGGAATCATAAAACTACCTTTCTTATCAATACATACATTAGCAATTAATAATAAAAGTGTGGGGGTGCTGATCTGGTATAAATCCTGCCTTTATTACATCAATAATATCTACGGAAGATGGGATAAGTATGTCAAATTATAGAATATTTTAATTCTTGCTCTAAATATCATCTCAAAGTGCACCTTGGCAATAGCTTGTCGGACTAATTTACATATCCAACCGTGTGGAAATATACCTAAATTTTCAAATTCCATTGTGTACATCCTCTCTTCTTCCGTTTGCGCTCAATTATCGGACACAAAACCGGACACAAGAAAATTATTAAAAATAAGTAATTGGTACATAAAATATAGCTTCCGACGACAACGTCCATCAGCACATTACAACAACAACAACAATCACGTTAGAATCCTAAGTCTCGCCGGTCATGCGCACATAATAAAATTAAATTAGCATTATATGCCAAATTCTATACATGCGCGGGGGGTGTATGTGTATGTGTGTGTGGGGGCTTAACTCTTAACAAAAAACACACACACACCAAACCAACTCGCGCTCTGTATATATATATATATACTAAAATGTATTCCATCGTTATTCACACATACATACATACGAGTACGTTTGTTTACAGTTTGTATATTATTATTATATGCACACAAAGCATATTCGCACCAAATCTCGACATACCCATAAAAAAACGAAAACATATTATAGTCGTCTCGGTAATTTAGGGGCTGTTTATTTTATTAGTGTGTATTGTGTGAGCGAACTGCATGTATATTGTACATATATATATATATAAAATATATAAGGGCGCATTCATGCGAGGGTGGTTTTGACGCCAGCCACGGAACACACATACACATACATAATCTGTTTTCGGTGTATATTTGAGCCGTTCAGCAAAACTGCGTGAATACACAAACAAACAGGATTAGGACGACTAGAAGGTGCGAGGGCGGCGCGGCGGCTGCCTATTAAACGCCTATTATAGGCTCTGGTTGATGTGCAAATGCCTTACGCACGCTCCCACACACACACACACACACACACATACACTTGCACATAAATATTCAATTACGTTGATTTGTGATATATGTTTGCCTTTTTGTTTTGCGATTTGATATGAAAACATTGAAATGTCATTGTGCGCTAGAACGGCAGTGGCAGTCATTGGCTGAAGATATTTTTATATTATTATAGTATACATATAGAAAATAATAGACAGCGAAAGTTCCAAGCTACAAAAAACTGAAAATGGATCAATTGAGGATGGTCAAATTACATAAAACATTTAAAGCAATATTCTTCACTATCAATAGTTAAAACCAACCGCCGTTTGAGACAAACTTTCCAAGTTGAACAAAAAGTTGAAAATCGTTTTTCTTCACTAGAAGTTGAGCAGAACTAGAGGTTTTCAACCAGGTGCTAGCTGTCAACTTGCTCTTTAAAATATCCAGGGAGAATGTGTTTTAAACTGACAGTTATCGAATTGCAGTTTCCGCTTTTTAATAAATATTGTTATAGAAAACGATGACTCTTTATCACTCTGTTCAAACGGAAATATTGTAGGCGGCGGTTACCATATACCAGCAATAAATATCAATGAACCCAATTAGGTTCCAAAAAAAGCAACAATAACTTCAACCTTAACAACAATTATAATAATAACAAAAAATAATCATTTCAAATTTTATAAAAAATATATGTTTTATAAAAATTATATATTATTGTGTTTTGCTGCCTTTACCCAGGACGCACACACTCCACACTTGACTGACATTCTTGACTGGTACTCTGTTGATCGTAGCGTTCCCAACGAGCGTCGCGAGAAGCTTACGATATTTGTTAGAAATTAAATTAAAAGTATTTAATTATTGTTAATTAATCAGTGTTTTAGCTGGTACCAACTTCTAAAAAACATTTTGCGAACCTAATCTGCAAAGATACACATAGCACAAGCACTAAAAGAAAGAATAAATCTTATAATAAAATTATAATTCATGTATTACCCACAGAACTCAGTGACTACAGAGCCAAAGTTGGCCAACAAAATCAAATCATTTTGATTTTGTCGGTCACACTTTTCACTGTTTGGAATGTTTGCGTATGTTCATATAAACACATGCATTTGATTTTTTGTGTTTGCCATCAGTCACCATCACCAGTCACCCAGTTACCCGCGAAATGCCATAGACCCCGTTGCATTTCATACAAACGAATTCACAGCATGAGATATTCCATTTTTAGAATTCAGAAATCACGAATTTCATCCCGCGGAATTTTCCCCCGTACACATTCACACAATTGAAATTTCGCACATTTTTTACGAATTTCGTACAAACGAATTTAATTTTTTGGACGCTTGATTTGTTACCTTTAATAAAAGGTTTAATATCGGATGATTGATAATAAAGTATATACCTTTAAAATAAGATTTATAACCACCCTCATAATATTTCTGAATTTTAATAATTTGTAATGGCCATGTTACACTGTTAATTGTGGGACGGGCGATGGCGGGGTGAGCGCCTAAAAAATAAAATTCGTTTCTACGAAATTCGTACAAAATGTGAGAAATTCGGCGGGGTGTTGGTCATTTGTATGAAATACAATTAAATAATGTGTCAGTGGGGTGAAATACCAAAAAAAAATGTGAATATCGACGGGGAGAAATTACATAAAACCAAATCCTTAAAATTATGTTTTCATTATGGTTTTTTTAAAGTAGACAGCGGGGCCAGCGTAAAATTCCCATTACCCCTTCAACATATTGCTTGGTCTTTTTCTTCATATTATCACAGCCGCTGGAGTCATTGTACACAAAACGCCAGACAGGCGAGGCAAACGCCAGGCGATCGACTGTTTTTATAATGCTTTCTTCCAAACTGGCGAAAAAGTTTCGAATGCCAGCCGATCTCCCGCTGTTGGCAGATCATGTTTTTGTTTACATTTTTCTTGGCGCATGACATCACTAACCGAAAAAGATATACGATTGACACATTAAGCAAAGAGTGAAGAATCGAAAATTTCTCAAAACGGCAAGTTGACAACAAAAGTCATCTTCAACTTGTATTATTTTTGGAAGTTAAGACATCGGGAAGTTAATATAAACTGGCATTTGTCAACCTCCCGAAATCGAAAGTTGTACTCAGCAGATGATGAGTCCTGTAAAATTCAAGTTTAACAGAAGAGGTTAAGCTAAGTGAACGAACAATCCGTAGGAAGAAAATAGAAGCAAATTTGAAAACGTATGTGGTCCGCAAGACACCTTGCATTTTGGCTAAATATTCTTTTTTTTGAAGAAACACCTTTCCAAACCACTAGACTTTTGGGAGCGAGTTTTGTGGACTGATGAGTCATCATTTACTGTTCACGGTACATACGGAAAGAAATTTGTACGAATGGATCCAGCTGCAAAGAAAAAACATACAGCCATTCTCTCAACCCAAAAACATGGTTGTGGAAGCATTATGTTTTAGGGTTGTATAAACTACAATGGTGTCGGAAATTTAGTAGAAGTCACTGAAAACATCAATAAAACAGTTAATATCGACATATCGACATTCTGAACGACCACGCTTGCCCTTCCAGATATGATCTGAACAAATCTTATTTTACATCATGACAACGCTCAATGTCATAAAACGCACAATGTAAAATAGTTTTTTTGCAGGGATTTATCAGGAAACCCTACTTTGGCCAGCTCAAAATCCAGATTTAAATATTATTGAACATGTCTATCCCAAGAAGACTGCTGGCAGAAATTTAAGCTAAAGGAGGAAACACTAAATATTAGTTTTAAATTAAATATTAAGCTAAACTGTAATATTACTTCAAACATATTGAATTGAATTCTTGTAAAAATAATTATGTTTTTTATTGTGTTTTTCTAACGACAACCATTTTGTGATTGTATCAAAAAAACTGTCCACAAAAATCAACCAGTAAATCTTCAGTCTTTATAACATCAGTTTGAAAAGTAAGACCTCGAAAACATCAGTCTTCGCAGTCTGTTTATATAATATCTGAATATTAAATATTAGCATGTAATTGTAAGTCATTTAAGCATCATTCTATAAGCTACTAAAAAAAACATCTGCTTTCAAATCATTAGCCTGAAAAACAAAAATAAGTGAAATACTAGTTCATTCGATAAGTCCGTAATTGTTTCCATATGATTTTTATTTAGTACTAACCTTCATACGATACGTGTACAAATTTGACAGCAATCTGATTATTGATTCATGAATTATAGCATTTTGTGTGAAGCATATTGTATTTAAAAAAAGTAAAAAAGTTAATTTCGAGTTTTAATAAAGCATTGCTTTTTGATAAAAAAAATACAGTGGAAACTAAACAATGGATAAACATTATCCGAACTCTGCTCCATCCAGAAATGTAGTCGTACCAGCACAAATGAGGCTGTTATTCCAGAAAACATCAAAAAAATCGACAAATTGGTTATGAACGATCGCAAATTGAAGATGCACGAGCTAGCTGACATTTTAAAGATATCAGATGGTAGTATTTTTACCTTGTGCTGCCAGACGTACGATTTAAATCGTATTTGTACGATTTTTTTGATGAAAGGTTATCAATTTAAGATTACAGGTGACATCACTTGACATAACTAATAACTCATAAAATCGATAGTTTTTTGCAAAACGATTGCTGGGATTTCAAATAAGGTTCAGTGCATATTTTTTATGTTTTCTTAAGAACAAAACAAAACGGATAAAATTATATAATTATTTGTAAGATAATTAGTTTTGTCATTTGATTTAACAAACAACTAAATATGTTAAAACGTAATAAAAGGGAATTCTATTGTCGATATGTGAAAATGGATGCGACATGGCTTCACAATTACACACCAAAATCCAAAAGACAGTCAGCTGAGGGGACAGCCGCCGACGAACCGAATCCAAAGCAAACATAGACGCAACAGTCGGCAGGTAAGGTGATGGCATCTGTATTTTGGGATGCGAACGGAATAATATTCATCGACTATCTCCAAAAAGGAACCACCATTAATAGCGTTGTATCGCCCTCGAAAAACAAAATCGAGTTTTGTCAAAATTTTGTTTTTTTCACTTATCCTTCGGACTTGTTGAATGACCTGTTATAAGTAGCCTGTAAAAAAACCATTAAAAAAGAACATAAATATATATGAAAACCAGCAGTCATAAAAAATAGACTGTAAAAAACAGACTTTTAAAATAGTCTGTGAAAAGTAAATCTGTAAACTATTAGCTTTCTAAAATATCAGTCTGTAAAATATTAGTCTGTATAACAACAAACATAATCCTGAAAAAATAGTCTGCAAAATCATAGTAGTTTAGCGTAGTAGAGCCTAAACTACTCTAAACATCTAAAATCTAATTCGATTATTATATTTAGTTCATTCTGTGTTGTAGTTTAGACCAATGCCGGCGACAGGTTTTTCTTTATAAATCCGCGAGGAAATGAACAATTACCAATATAATATATAATTTACAATAATTTATTTCTTTCAATCAAAATTTGTCCGACAAAAATGGGAAATACATACAATAAACAAAACACATGTAATTAGAGCGTAAGATATAGATACACATAATACACATATCATGCGGTCATAACCAAATAATTTAAGTGTATTTTATTTGTGATCTTTCCTTGCTTATTTCCTATATTCCTTATTTTACATACAAATACAACCCAATAACAGAAGGCGCAAATTTAGCAGGTATAAAATGACAAGAAATACGCCTATTATGAATATTTGGACTGAAGATGTCTAATATTTTTCTGCGGTTTAAAAAGTACGTTCAATGCATGCCATAAATGATTGAAAGAAAACGAACCGGTTATTTCTCCTATCGCTTTAGTTAGAAAATACCGATTATTGGTATTACCAATCTTGATTGTTTAACGACCAACTCGAGTTTTAATCCGCCGTGGATTGTTTGAAAAGTTACGTGATCGCACTGTGAGCCTGATACAATATCAGATATACAATTGGTGACAGCGCATCGCTATCACTTTTATAGATTAAGACCCCTTAAAAATTAATAAATACTATTAAATAAAATAAGGTTTTTCTTTGCTTTATTCTTACTTAAGCAAAACATTAACAATTTAGTTTTTAATGATAAAAATATTTCTCAAATTTTAAATAATCAGCCGATTCGCTAGATATTAATTAGATAGAAACAATATTACCAAATTAAAATAACAGTTCAATGTCTATGTTTAAAACGTTGCGATTTTAATGCTTTTAGCCTGTCTAGTCTTAAATTCTTACCGACAAATATATTCTCACACAGTGAGAAACAACATTTTCTAATACTCCTCTTCAAGAATTTTGTTGTGGAGTTTTTTTTAATAATATAGGTTAATGCGGGTCAGAACATGTGACAAGTCTCATTGTCGTTCAATTCACGTTTTTTGTAGAAAATGCTTACGGGATTTCGATTCATTGTGATTGTAGAAAGTTGAAATTAAATAATAGATATTATGAAACTTGTAACACATTATCAGATTTACTAGAAACTGAGAAGAATCAGACAAACTATGTATTTTAAAAGTTTTTAATACAGTCATTTTGATATTTTTGAATGACTATACATAAGTTCGATTATCCTTAGTAAGGCTGTGGAGTCGGAGTAGGAGTTGGAATCGGTGGAGTCGTTTTTTTTTGTAGGAGTCGGCGTCAGAGTCGTTTAATTTGTTCCGACTCCAACAACATTTTAATACTACAATTCTCGCAAAATCATGGATTCTCTCAAAAAATAATTTTAAAATTTGAATTCTATATTTTTCTATAGTGATTTGCATTGGACAGATTTTTAATTATATATTATATATTTACATATTTTATCATACTTTTATATCGTATTTAGAAAAATCATTATGAACTAAGTTTTGATTAAAATTATTACACTCTTTTAGAAAAAAAATTATTTGTGATTTTCAAGATAGAAATTAATTAGTTTTTATATGTTTTATACTATTTATACTTTTTAGATTTTTTTTTTATATGATCAAAATGTTTATTATTACGAGATCTCAGACGATAAACTTTCAAGGAAAGAATTGCTATAACCGAACTCTATATAACATAACATCTTATCATTGGTCTTCTTTTTATTAATCACGAAATTTCAAGTACTTAAATTCTATAGCGTATATACTCACTCATACTCGGATGCTCCGTAATAGGGTGGAATGAGCTGCCAATTGTCATCGTAGAACTCGTACCCGTGTACCAACTGTTGTGTCATTCTAGCACAATGCGTTTGTGAGAATCCACACACTTCTTCCAAAACAAAAACAATAACAACAACAACAAATACGATTTACTCGCAATATATCAAAATATCCCACATAAACGCGGAGGCACACTTGAGCCTAAGTACTTAATAGGCTTGAGTACACTCGCGCGGACACCAAATTAGCGCTCGCAAATCTCAGGTGCGGTACAAGTGTATATTACCGAATCAATTATTACCGCGGCACACTTGTGGACACACTCACGCACACTCCAGCCCGATGAGGATCGAAATGCGGGGTAGAGGTGATGGCGTGTGGAGGATTATAGGTTCAAGTTCGTGAATCTCTCCACTCTACATTCATACGCAATCGCACATTAAAAACACAGAAACCGCTCGTAACGTATCGTACCGTACTGCTCGGGACTCGAGATGCGTATTTAGCTATTGTTATAGTAGTATACACAAAATGCACCCGTTATGTAGATTATATAACTGGATCTCTCCTGTGATTTTGTCAACTGTTGACTTCGCGAAGTGCACACCACAAATCGTTTAAAGGTACAATTTAGGTGTTGGTGTTAAAGCCAACGTGCGATTCAGTACTGGACGAGGGCTTCTAATCAGTCTTTATGCACGAGCTGCTCGGCTCCGTGTGCTCGGGCTCGTTGCTCGTGCTCTGATCCAACAATACAGACTATTGTAAATAACACAGGTTATATCGATTGGCATTTGATTATTAGTCCCGATAATGTTTTATTATATTTCTGATATGTGTGTCTATATCTTTCTGTGTGTAATGTTCAATGTATAAATTCTATATTATTATACATATGTATAGTGATGTGTGCGCGCACACACATACCCGTTATCTCATCGTGTACGTACATATTTTTTATCCACCGCCAGCCAAGAGCTCCGTATATATCTGTTATCTGGATTGTGTATCAAGTACGCGCGCGGACATATACGGCCATTACAGATAAGGGACACACAGACACATTATCATATATTCACACACACACACACACATACACACACACACAGAGGCAGCCCTATCGCAGTGTACTAACTAAATATATCGAGAAGATCCATATTAAATAGACTACTATAATATAGCCACTAGAAAAAAACACATTTCTAACTCGTATAGTTGTAAAATAGCCCTGAGTATAAATAAGAATATAAATATATATATATATATATAGGTGAAAAACGATACTGTAGAGATAAGAGTCATTATTGATGAGTCTTTTAGGAACAATACAGAAATCAAGACAATTGCGCCATTGGACTACTTCAACATATAACATATATTTATTATGTATACATCAATACCATATACTAGATTTAGTATTTTTCGTTCCGGGTTGATTATAGACAAGGAATGACACCATATTGTATAAGATTACTCCATTTTTACTCATTTTGAGCGACGAGCTAAGGTTTGAGTGAAGACATCTACGCTAAACACATGACGTCACAAGCATGTTACGTACATATTGTCACTAGTCATATTATTATAAAATAATGGCATACATATTTTAACATTTAACATTTTAACATTTTAACATTTATTATATGTTTTAAAGGTTTAATGAAACTCTTAGTTTTAGGCTTCTATACCAGCGTAGCTAATATTAGAAGACTTATAATACCGCTTTGTCCTTCCGTCCGTCCGTTATCTAGGATCACGACCTAGAAAATTTAAATTTGAAACAAAGCTAGGCGGTTTTTAGGAAAAACTAATTTATGAAAATTGGCTTATATCTATTCCAAATGGTCTATTACGTTATTCGAATTATTTTTAGTAGATAGAAATTAAAAAATTAAAATAAATGTCCGAATTTTTTTTACAAGGTGTTCCAAACGTATATATTTTTTTAATTTATTTTAATATGTATATTGAACTACTCTCCGACAACACATTTTTATGCGGAAAACGTTTATATGCTTTACGTTTATGCTATGAGATGATGTGAAAAAATTGAAATATTCGTAAAGGGTGTCCCAGAAACAATGAGTTTATTTAAAAAAAATGTCTTAACTATATAACTATTTCTAATATCTCATAAAAATTAGCTACAAATATATTAAAAAAAATGTTTTCACCGTTTTCTAGATACTGCAATCCGGGAATCTACCAGATTTTTTAGTGAGGGAGGCGGTGGAGTTCATTACGGGAAACCTGGTGGGGATGAAACATTCTTTATATTTGATAAATTAGCGCGGGCGAGAAAATGTGAAATTAAACCGAAGATTTGATTACTCTGATTACCCAACCTATGAAGGTGCTTAGCCAGAACATCTGCTTTCTTATTTTCCGGAATCCCTGAATTACCAGGGACTCAAATAATGCTTACAGAGAACTGGCGTGTTAGCTTTTAAAGCTTTTCCAGCAGTCAAATACTATAATCTCGCATTGTGTATACCAGGTACTGACTTACCAGTTTGGAGAGAGTCTTTGAACCACCGATCTGGATTCAGCTTTAATAAATACAGTATGTACGATAATACGATATTATTCCTTTAGAAAGTTTTTTTTTAATTTTATGGTTATAGTTTTTATTTTCTTTTAACTATGACTTTTAAAATGATATACTATATTTTGAACCATCTTCTAAACACATTTTGAACCATCTTGTAACTATCATTTAAACCTTGATTAAATCGTCTTTGACATATTAATAAATACATTTTTCTTCGATTGCCTTTGGACATTGTTTCGATAGTTATATTTATTTGGACAGTATTTACTTTTGGATAGATTTTATGTTTTTTTGACATGTTCATGTCTGTACAAAATTACAGACATGAATATGTCAAAATTATCATTAGAACTGATTTTCGATATTTTTTCACGTATTTCTTAGGTTTAATGGACATATTAACTATTTTTGAACCATACTGACTTTTTTACCATTACTACCAAATACTAAATTTTTACCTCATATTTCTCATCATTTTTTAACTCATTTTTTACCTAATTTTAATTTACATTTTTAAATAATTTTTTCCTCATTTTTAATTGAAACTTTTAGTCAATTTCTCGTAAAGTGATTCCGCATTAAAAATCAATTAAAAGTTTTAATACCGATTGATAAAAAGCGTTTCTGTAGGCATATAAGTTTCGCTTAAAATTCTTAAACTTTCTGTTATTGAAAATTAAATTCAATCAGAAATTAGGAGGTGAAAAATAAAATTGAAATGATATATTATTATAATTCATATAATTTGCATAATATTTTTTGTTCCAAACTTATTAACAAACATTGTTTGTGTTCGATTGCAATTAGTTGTTTGCTTCAATCGTTTTACGGAATTGCTTAGTTTCAATAAATCCTGAGCGATTGATACTTTAACGATTGAAATGCATTTTAATATTGAAAGTTACAATCGCTTAGTGAATCTAACTCTTATAGTACTAAGTGAACTTATAGTACTAGGTTTAAGTTTTGAATAGGCAAGCAAATCTACAATGTTTACACTTGAAAAATCTAAGATTGCAGCCGAAAAAATGGTCTTCACAAGTGTGCCGTGTGAATTTTTATATACATATATATAATATAATATATATATTATCCACTCGAATTTAATGTCACCCACTCAAATGACGCTTTAAAGATTTAGCCATTTTTGAGCCCATAACACGTATGTTATATATATATATATATATATATATATATATATATAAACACGACTCACACATACACCAGAGAAAAAAAACA
>JAAAKO020028850.1:0-13651 GCA_010015015.2 Bolitophila cinerea
AGAATTTAAATTGCAATTTAAGAATGACGATACTTTTATTTTTTGAAATGCTATTATTTCAATAAGATGAAAACGTATGTATTAGTATTACTTTTTTAAATATGACAATAAAATATAACGATATTTTTGTAGTTTCTGAAATTAAATATTTCAATATAAGTATTACTTGGTATTATATTTTTTGTCAATCAAATATGACTGTATTTCGAAATATTATATTTTCTGGTCTCTAAGTACTGCTGACATAATATTATAAAATTATTAGATTGATAAGTTTTACAAACAAAGAGTACAGTGAGAAAAACTCAATTTGAAATATTAAGACATTCTGTTAGATATAAAAACTAATTTATACGAAGCGCGTACATTGCAGGCAAATATTACGTTTTAAAAAAAATATATACCCGAGGTTTCACCAAACGTAAAATGGAAACTAGCAGTCTCGATTTTCTTGATGATCACATATGCTCACTGTGTTCAAGGCTTCCAGATCCAGGGGGGAGAAATAATATCTTAAAGTTCCAACTGTGCTCGGCACGAATTCCGGCTCTGATCCATACATAATTTTGCCTGTATAGAAATTTAATTATTAAAAAAATGTTTGCTCTCTAATGAAAATAAATTCCAGGAAACATTCAAGTTGTATCAGGCTAAGTGTGCAATGAGAATTATACAGGCAGAAGTGGAACAAGAGCTGAACAATGCCCTATTTATAATAAGAAAGTTGAGCTTTTAAAGGTTTTTTGGATAAGGGACTTGAAAAAACTAAATAAACAAGTTGCAATGGGGAGTTTTTTAAAGATTTTTTGGTAAAATACACGCAAACGCGCATATTTTTAGAGAAACTTCTTTTTTCAAATTTAGTAATCCAGAATTTTGTATAACAGAATTTGAAAAACAAAATTTTAAAACCGGAATTTTGAAAAACACAATTTTAAAACTGAATTTAAAATCCCTAAAAAAAAGTAAAATACTATCGTGACGAAATGTTGCATTTTCTGGATCCGCCAATGCTTCTAGCCTACGCCTATATCAAATAATATGTCGATGTTTTAGACTTTTTCGGAAGGATTGCGGACTGATGATGTAATTTTGGACGATAAGTTATAAATAATGAATTGGTTTTTATTCCATGTAGGATTAAAATAAGTTCATTTTCTGAAGATATCACAGATAACATTTTAATGATTTTATATGTATTCCGTTAATGCCAATATAGAATTCGATGTAATTCTATATTAATATCTTCAAATATTTCAGCAGGAAAAACCTTTTCAAATTATAAATTAGTCAGTATTTTGATTTAAAAGCTATACATTTTGAATGTGTCGACCAAATCTCATAGCTATTTTTCTAAATCTGCGGTTGAACTGCTCTGGGTCCCAACTCACTGACATTATTCTTGGAATGATGGTCAGGTATGGTAAAAAGATATTTAAGTATTTGAACCTGCAAAATATAGTCAATCTAAACTATTCATACAAGACTTAAATTTTTTCTTATAAATGACTAGTTAATATAATTAGATGCTTCATTTTAAACCCACAGACTTGCTAGGCCTAAACTTAAAAAAAAATCTATCTTTATGGAATAATTTTAGTAGTCTCCATTTTGAGTAAAGCTTCCAGAAATAGTAATATTCATAATTAAATTGAATCTATTTATAAATCCTTTTGGTAATTATTTTAGGGCATAATTTGTGTTTATTTTTAGACAATTTCTAAAATGCACGATATATTTACTTCCGAATAATACAAATCTAGGAAAGACAGAACACTTGACCGAGCAAAGCCACGGAACAGCAACTCACTCTCAGTTTTAATAGAAATGCACCAATCAAAAGCTTCGACCCATCAAGTACAACGTTTACGATAATTTGCCTGGCACGCAGCAGCCAGCTTGCAAAATTCATTTTAGTATAAAATATATATATTATGTAGTATAATATATATTGTGTGTGTGATCCACCTCCTCCTCCTCTTCCTTCTTCTTTTGGCCGTTTACCAGCACCACACGCGCTCGCAAGCTCGCACTCGAGCTGAATGGCTTCGAAACGTGACTCCTTGCGAGCGGCTCGATACACAAGTTCTATATATAGTAGTTAGTATATATATATATATATATATATTTAGTAGGTAGATGTTAAGAAGCAAACGTGCACTCCACGCGCTATGCTGTGCGCGAGCGCGTCTTTCGTCTGCGGCGCGCACAACTCTTTTCTTAATGAAAGAGCGCTCGATCCGCGAGAAACAGCGCAGCACGCAGCAAATAATAATGAATAAATCAAGAACGAGATAGCGTGTATAGCATTGCACGCGCCCGCAAGAAATTGTTGTTGTTGTATTTTTAGCCTTGTTGAAAATAATGCGAACCGCACAAACGGTCACACTGTAAAAATATAGTAGTATATTGAATGAATTAGGTATACCCGTTTTTTGTTGACTTTTTTGTGTTCCGATTAAAATTGAGTAAAATACCCGATTGGTATGGCTAAGTAAGAATCGTACGTCATTTTAATTCTAGGAAGAGACATTAACAATTTCAGTTTAGACATTTTTTCGGTGAAAATCTAAAATTAGAGATTTTGCGCTAAAAATGTAAGTTTCTAGAATAAAATATTTTTACTGATTATTATCTTCAAAATATTCCAACTAACGTGTTGGAAATTTAAATACATTTCCATAAAAAAGTCATTTACTGGGACAAATGGCTTTTTTAAAGCCCTCTTATGTTGGTGGGTTTTTACTTTTATCGTTAATAAAGTTTAATGGAGAATTGGAATGAAGGAAGAGATAAAATGTAAAAAATTGTTGTTTTTTAAATTTGTAATATTATACAATAAATAGCTTTAAAATCTAACATGACGACAATCTTCAAAAATAATGTATAATATTACAAAAAAAAAATGGGCTAATGTAAAAATTTGTAAATAAAGATATAAAGAAGACACTGAATCAATGGGTGAAAGATTGGAGCTGCATGCTTTAATTTAATGGAAAATGAAAATAAATATATCCTTAATATCCTGACCCAGTTTCTATGTAAATGCTCTTATTTCTTACAAAATCTTTTTGACCTCTAATGCTTAGTTCAAATCTAGATTTGTCGTTCTATAGACTACAGCGGTTCATTGATACTGAATAAAGTCTTGAAGTTTTTTTAACCCAATCCCGATTACATTAGGAAATCAATGGTTTATCGTTATACCAAAAAATATTATTTTTACCTTGTAAAAGCTGCATGTGGATTTATGATGCTCATTTCTGATGATTCAGGAGTTCGATCGCAGATGTTTATTGACAAACCTCGGAAAGTCCTTCAAAGGCTAGTAAGAATTGGTTTTATGCTGCTTTTAAAAAATATTGTTTTCTTCTTTAAAAAGTTTGTCACAATGTTTTGGACCGATGAATTAAAAATAAAGAATATAGCAACACTAAAAATAAATTACCCGAATGTGACATATGATGCATTTTTAAAAGGGCTTTAAATATTCAATTTAATTTGAAAAATATATAAAACGTACACAAAAAATATCAAAACGTAACCAACTTATATTCGAGTATTGTAAAGCTGAAAATGACAGCACAGAACTTTAGCGTCTAACAAGAGGATAAAAATTAAATTAAATTGTTTATTGGCGATAAAAGGGACAGTGAATTTGTAAAATAGGTAAAATATGGATAACTGGTGATAGAATCATTAAAATTTATTTATTACTATAGAAATAATGGTGTTTTTTTAATATGGCTTTTTTTAATGGCTTCTTCTGTACGCCCTGTAGGACGTCTCTGTGGATGCGTATTATCATTTAGAGTGAACGTGGTGCAATAAGGGTCGATAGATTGTCGAATTAATTGCTATGATGGACAATTATGTTGACCGTAAAATGGACGTAGTGCGCGGTACGTATTTCGAACAGAACCATTATTTTCAAAATAAATTTGCACAATTGGGAAGATTTGTTCAGTCGTCAGTCTATTATTGTAGAAATGCCAAACCAAACTAAACACAAATCAACTTGACATCTGACAAAATGGCCGCCAGTTAAAACCGTGTTGCCAACTTAAAGTTCCTCTAAAAAAGGACCCTTTACTTAATCTACTATTTTTACTATATTTATATATACTCTCTGTAAAAAAAGTTGTATTTAGAATGTGCTTAATGACCGTTGAATTTGTTAATTTGTCTTTATTTACGTTTTCGGTGTATTTTCTAGTTTATTTCGATATGCATAATTTAACAATCCCATAAAATTGTTCTTTATTATAGATTGGAGAAAAAGTATACAAAAAATGTAGCATTTCCAAATTTTAGTTTTAGAAAAAATAATGTTTAACATATTTTTAGGGGATCTAATTATGATGAGGGAAAAAGTACAATCTATTGAATGGTACGGTATAAAGGGGTATGTAAAGTTATGGGGAAGTGGATATGGAATGGAGAACCATTAATACTTAAATTTTATAAAATATTATTATATGATGCCAATTTCTAAACATTGGAGTAACAATCTTCGACATAGTTCATGCACTTGAAACATGTTATTAAATATCATATTCTGCCTTTTATTTCCTTTTAATGAAAAACATTTTAATCTTAATGGGATATTTTGAGGGTTACCGCTCCTTCTCCGACTATGCAAATATTCTCCAAATCATTAACTCGATAAAGGCTATCACCGACGATATACTGACCGGTTACCACCGATCCAAGCTTTTGTTTTACTTTTTTATATGTTATTATATCTGATTTAATTAACATAGGCATTTGTGTTTAAACCATCAAGTTGTGACTTTCAATGACACTTATTAAATCTCGGTGATACGGAAATTATTAACAAAACAATGGCTTTTGAGATGTATGGTGACAAGCAATGGTTCTTCAGGTTCTTCTTATTGATTAACTATCCAAATTGTTAATTGGACTTATAGTACTGTTAAAGGTGGATAGGTTACTATAGGGTATTGGGTATATATAGATATATTGATAGATGTATATTTACTATATGAAAAATTAGGGTTAAAAAAAATCCTTATAAAAATATAAAAATACCTATGGACATTTTTTGTCCACAATAAAAAAAACTATCTGAAACATAAAATACATTTTAATTAAAAAAAATTGATAGAAATTAATAGAATGAAGCATTTGAAGAGCGAGATCAACAACGATAAGAAAAAAGAGATAGAAACAGAAGTTAGCCAAATGGATATTTATAAATCATAACCTCACAAAAATGAATCTTAATTTTGGATCCTCCTAATCGTATATATATATATATATATATATGTGTGTGCAAACATGTATGTTTGCGTTTTGTGTATCGCAGGCGCACGGTCAGGTTTCGATGCACGAGGAACAACGAGCAACGAGGATATATAGTGTCTGCGTGGCCTACGTTGCAATGCGAGCTAGAGTGCGCGTGTGCGACTCAAATGGCTTGTGCGTGCGCGGAACAGTGCACATTGAAGTCGACGCGTGGGAACGTGATGAAAGTCGGAGCTGTGAAAGGATTCGTATTTGTATATATATCTTAGTATATGTATATAGAATAACAAGAAAACGCGATTCGACGTAGAATTTGTCTGCTCTTCGGGCAGTGCTAATGAGCGCAGTCCGTTTGATAGGTGTGTTAATTTACAAATAACTAATACTATAAAATTCTTATATATACTAAAGATCGATAAATTGAGTCGATCGCAAAAAATGCCAGCATCGTTTTCCGCAATCATTAAAGCCTATTAAATTACAATCAATCAAGTTCATAATTAATCGTGATCATCGTTTTGTTAGTATAAAAAACTTGAAGAATTGATCGTGATCATGCGTTATAAACTTGATCATCATTTCACACACGTGCACACACACACATACATACACATACATACACATACACTACGAAACACTGGCGAGGCGACCGACGGCCAGCAGCGTGGCGAGGTCTTGTCTATGAACTATGCATATACAATCCACATGCTCATGTCTAATTAATAATCAAGCCCCTTCTATGCGGATCGTGATCTCTCATCAAAATATTTGATCATGATCGTGCGAATGATAGTGCAAAAACTCCAAACGTCTCTCGCATAGCATTAAATGATCCCACTGGTCGATCCGGTTGATGTATATATAATAAGACGTACGAGCATATTATACGCGAGCATCGAGCATATAAGTTGGAAGTGTAATTTGCATTGTCTAGGAATAAGTGTATACTATTTAAATGATCGTGTGTGATGTGTATATATTATATACAGTGCGCTATAGCGCAGTGATCAAACAAAGCCACCACACGCAAACGACGTCCACCAAAGCGGTGCTCTTGCCTGCGCGCGCGCTAACCGAACTAGATACTCTCTGATAAACATTGTCTGGGATCAGGCGCACGCGCATGCTCGATCACCTCGCCCATAAACGCTATGCGCTCGATCGCTCGCCTCTATACCTGTGTGCACGTTCTGCGACAAGCAAAAAACAAATTCTTTATTAAGTATATATATATATATATATATATATAGAAATCTGTATATATGGTAACTATAAAGGTAATGGTATATACGCAAGCGGTGTATTTATAGTATACGAACCACATGCGCGAGCGCGCGCCCGCGATCGACGTGTTCGAGCACACAGGTATATTGTGTTATACACATTCAAATATATATACCTATATATGAGTATACAATACATATATGTCTGCATTTATATCAATTTAAAAACACAAGAATAAAAGTGTGGGAACGCGCGCGCGCGAGAGATCGCGATCCGCGACTTCTTGTGATTATTTCAAGTCAGAAATCGTGACGTGCTCTTGGAGCGGTCTTCGTCGGTGCGGCGGACGCGGCGGAGGCACAGTGCGGTGAGGCAGCGGTGGTTTTGGCGTGCGCGGCGCGAGTGCTCTCATCCCAAGAATAAGAAGAACTTTGAAGAAAAGTATATAGTGTATTGTTGTGGCGCACGATCACAAAAGTAACGTTGGCTGAGAGAGAATACGTTGTGATCGCACAGTGTGTAGCTTAGGCTACATTACGTTGGACAAAAATTAATTTTGGGCCAGAAAATTTCGAGTTTTTTATTTTGCTTAAATTAATAATAAAATATATAGGATTGTTCAGAAAATACACAATTCCTCAAAGTTTAGATATAATACATTCTAGATGTTTGAAATTCTTAAGCTTTTATACAGGATTTAACTGTTACAAATTTCAATCCGATGCAGCTTTCAAACCAATCGAACTATCTCCTACATATATACTTTAATAGTTTATTACTAGAGCATAGAATTTCAGTGTCATAAAATGCATAAATTTGCGCCAAAAAGCGTACTAAAAAAATGCGAAAAAATCCACTAAAAAATAAAAAATATGCACTAAAAAAAGAAAATATGCAAATAAAAATTTAAAATTATTAGTAAATATAAACAGAAATATATAAGTTTTGTATAGAAAAGAAATTAAGACGTAATTCAATTATACATATTTTTATGGCTTTAAATAAATAATGCCTTTTAAAAAATATTGTACACAAAGTATAAAAATAGTTGTTACCATGAATAAATATTTGTTAACTTAAATTATTATTACTTTGATTAAAATGTTTGTTACCGGAAATAAATGTTGCAATTTTTTTATGTATGTGCTCTTTTGTATGTGTATATTTATTTGGCTACACTTTTTTGGGAACAATTTTTTTTTGACAATTTGGTACAATTTTGATTGAATATGTCAAATATGCATTTAAAATCCAAAAAAAAGTGTGTCTCACGTCTCATTCTCATTTCATTGAAAATTCGATCAGCTATATTTTAGTACCCTTAAAAGGCATGTTTTAAAAATGTATTTACATTCTTATCCTCTCATTTTATCCTTATCCTTTTTATGAAGCAGAAATGTTACTCTGTGAACTGTGAATCTATGATCGCTAAAAAGTTTGTCTGGAGACTATGATCCTCCAAAACCTTTACACCTAGAACCATAAATGAATCGTTGCCAAAGAACAGGTAGTTTAAAGAAAAAACATACAGTGGTGGACTCTAACAAACACTGGAATGGTCTGAAAATGTTAGTTAAAAATTCATCAAAATCCGAAATTTGCAATGCTAAAATTGTTTAAAGTACTCGTCGAAACAGAAATACAAAAAATCTTATTTTAATATCCTCAATCTTTATAAGATGTAAAAAATGCTAGCAAAATTCTAGCTTAACTGCTATTGACTAAAATCTGAATATTTTCTTTACTGATAGAAATTTCACCATATGTAAATAAGCAAAATGATCATTTGTGATTGCATGAGCAAACTGATTTTATAATTAAAACACACCTGTTGGTCACAAAAAGTAATTGAATTGCTCATGTGGTAATTCAGAAAATTGTGAAAGCCGTTGGATGCTTATCGCTCGTGTTTTTCGGTCAAGGCGCGGCGTCAAATGCATGATCTACACTACCAGTGAAATTGTCTTAATGGAAGCAGCTCTTCTTTAACTAATTGAAAATGTATATTATAAAAATATTATGATTTATTAAAATATATATTTTCGGAAATTATAGAAAATTTGATATCTTACCTTTGATGATTTTTAGATTTACTGAACAAACCTGAAATTTCAGTATATTTGCTTGTTTTTTGATTATATATTTAACTAAAAAAAATGTATATAAATGTGCTCATACTGCATTGTATAAAAGTAGCAGATCCAGAAATTATTTTGACCTGGGTGGAAGATCATATAGTTATAATAGTATTTGACTACATTATTTAAAAAAAATATATCTGATTTAGATTACAATTACATTTTTTTCTTTAAACACATGAATAAGCTCAACATGAATAATTTAGGTGACTAAGCTTTTATTCAGCTCCTTATTAAGTAAACCAACTTAAATAACAGCTCGGACAGAAAAATCTGCCAAATAATGCATTATTTAGCTCTTTTTCAGCTTCTGGGTGGATACTTCTTATTTCCATTAAGGTATGATTGCACATACAGTCAAAACGTACATTTGTCTGAACAATTTGACATATTTTGAAATTGAAATCAAATTGAAATCATTTTATTCAATTAAAAAACGTATTTTAATTCTCGGTAAGTAAGTGGTCCACTGGTTCTACAAAGACATAATCAGACCCAGAAGAAGTTCTTATGAGAACGAGCCCCACATCTGCATTAGAAGTCCTGCCACATCTCCACCTCTTCATTGAGATGGAAGCTAGGTCGGTGGCACAAATTATTATACCTCAGCGGATGTTGGAAGATCTCATCATTGGTGTCCAAAAACATCGATAATGCTTCTGAGGAGACGTAGTGCGATAGTACCAAATCAGTGGCTCTCCTAAGGCGCCATGAGCTTAGTTTGGTTTGCCGTATCCTTATGAGTCACTTTAGATAAATAGATGCATAGGTTGCGCTACTAGGATATTTCAACCTGTCGGTGTGGGAAAATTGAATCTTCAATTCATTTCTTCCTCGCTGTGTGTCCAGCGTCTCTTTTCCCATAATTACAACTTTTGTTTAGGTTTACGTCTACAAGTTTTTCTAGGTCCTTTTTTCTACTGACTGCTAGACTGCTTGTTCAGTCAACTGTACGAAGACAATGACTGTACGAAATCTGTGCAGTCTAATCATGTAGTTTGTCTGTACAATTATGACTGCATGTGTATTCTTAGCTTTAAAATCATACATGCTGAATGTTTTATTAAATTTACTGGTAATTGAGAGCAATTTTTCTTTTAAATAATTAAATTTCCAAAAATAAGAAAAATGTCTTAAAAAAATGAAAGAATCAATCAATCGACCTTTGTACTAGTCCGGCACGCTTTTTTAAATCAATTTATTTTTGTTGTATACATATAACCAAAATTGGTTATAAATGGACGGATTATAGTTTCTTATTTTTTAATTGTTTATTTTTTTAAATTAAAAACTTTATTTAAATATGAATTTTGCTATTTTTTTTTAATTGATGTGTTTTTTTTAATGTTAAATTATTTGATTTCTGTATGTTAATGATTCTTGTAAAAAAGGTTTCTAATAAGGAAATAGATAGATTTAGGTAACAAATTATGTTCTGCCGGCTCGAGAGACCACAGCGTCGACTAAAATGAACTTCCAGAAAAAAATATGTTTTCTACACTGTGTGATACAGCGACACCGACCGTACAGTGCTTTAAAGTGCGCGGTGCATATGCACACGGGCACTTCAGTGCATCGCCAACGTTACATGCATTTTTGTAATATTGCAGAAATTTATTTATGTTCGGCTTTTTTCATTCCTTGATGCGTGTACATTGCACACTGCACAAAGTGCACATTGAGTGAGGTGCATTCTGAAGCGCGCGCGCAAACACATACACACACACTCACTTACATTTCCACACTTTTGTTTGTGTGTTCGTGTGTAATTTAAAAGCGCGTTTGCGGTCGATACACGCGACGCAGAATATTATGATGAATATATCTATAAATATATACAAATATATAATATATATATAAAATTATACCAAATACAATTACACACGCGCGTGCGGTGTATCTCTATGAGACTATAAATAAACACATAACACGATTTCGAACATCCATAAAGCGCTCTGAAAGTAAAAACGTGTTTACAGCGCTTTGATATGCGCGGATTGTGCTGGTGAAGCGCTGCCGCTCTGTGCACAGGCGCACTATGCTCTGCGCACTATGCTTTGCGCGCGAAGCAACGGACGCGCCGTATCGAATCGTGGAAAACGACTTTTTCTGACATGTGAAGTGACGCTTATTTTTGTAATGATTATGTACATATATATATAGAATATTTTTAATATATCATTTTTTTATTGTTATTCAGGATAAATATACGACCAGAAGTGCGCATCATATACGGTGCGCCAGCCTTGCCGACTGATTGAGATGGCAACTTTATACTCGATTAATTCGAATCTCTTTTTGTGTTGCAAGAATTGTTTTGTAAGTATTTATACTATATGATATTTATAGATTGTTTCTTAGAAATGTGCAACAGTTATCACAATAAGCATATAATAATATTTTTTTGTGCATATTTGTAATAGTAGTGGCATGGACCTTTGAACCGGATTTTTTCATCAGTAAATAGTTATGTCTAATAGAATTACATTTAAATAAATATAATTAAAATTCAACATTTTGTATTTTTTTTTATTTTTGCCGAATGCCGTTTGGCCAAATTAATAGTTTTCCGAAAGATAAATTAAGCAAAAAATATAAGAATCCAAAGACAAGCATATAAAATCATTCGGCCCAACTAAAATTTTGTTTTTTTTAAACATGTATAGTTTAGTTATATACATGAAATTAATATTTTTAAAAAATCATGTCAAAATATATTTAATAATTTGTGAACTTTTACTAAAAAAATGGCGGACATATGTCGTTTGCACACACAACTTGGTTAATTTTTTAAAAATGCATGAATCAAAGTAATTTAATCATAATTGGTTTCCATAAATCCAGAGGACATCCCAAAGACAGCAATAAGAACTCTTTTTGGCCTTTTGAATTTATGTACATGACATTTGGACTTGCAATGCAACATAAACTTTTCAACGTATGATTCATGAAGTCTTACGAAGTCTAGCTTTCGCATACATGGATGATATATGCGTGACATCAACCAACTGCGACGAACATCGTGAGCGTCTCCGTCGAGTTTTTGAACGCTTGGATAACAACAATTTGTCAATCAACGTAGCGAAGTGTATATTTGTTCAATCAGAGTTATAGTTTTTGGGACACTGCCGACGGTATTTGAACATTACTCGAAAAAATTGATAATTTTGATTTTGCTGTGGGAGCATCATTTAGCTATATTCTATACAATTCGGTCAACCGTGTAAACGGACAATTTTAGTCTGCCAACGTTGGATGAAATTTATTGGCCGACCATTGGCAGATCGCTGTCTACCAATGAAGTTGGCAGATATCTTCCAATCGTGTAAACGTAAACACTCTGCATTGCCTGTTAGTAAAGCATTGGCAGTCGTTGGCAGGTATTGGCAGGTATTGGCAGATGTTAAAAGTTTTGACATGTTCCAATGGCTAACTAATTGGAAGACTTTTCTTCATAAAACTAAAAAAAGTATACTTCTGCTTAAGCAAGAATTTGTTTTTTATGTTTTAGCATGTCTGCTACGATATTTCATAATTTAGCCATTTAGGTCTTTCAACTTAACGGCCGCATTCTTTACTCGGATTTAAAACAAGTTTAAAAGGTGGTTTATAAACCAAAATAAACCTAAATATACCTCCAAAAAATAAAACAGATTTTTTAAAACCAAATCGGTATTCTTCACACAACTGATTTTAGTGCATTTGACGTTGCATTTGATGTTTTTATCTCTACTCTTCATTGTTATTATTAATTATTTATTTTCAAATACAAAAAAAACTGCTATTTGCACAAGACAGAGCGACATTCATGTCCTGCAAGAACAAGCACCAAACATAATATGCGAGAGATGAATATCGAAGCTGTGCGTCGTCCACCGGCGGGCGGTTGTCATTTGACACCCAAAAACTGTAAATAACGGAAAGCGTGGTATTGAAATTGTCGTTCCCAGAGAAATTGGTGTATCGCAGCCGATACTTTCGTTGCCTGCATCGCCATTGCCCTCGTTTAGCTGCGCCCGGCGCGGTAGCATGAGGTTGTGGTAGGTCTTTCTCACCGAAAATGTCGAAAATATGAAAAATCAGGCCTTACGTTCTGCTGTTTATTGTATGCAAAGAGATATATAAACAAATCAAAATTAGTGAAAAATTAAAAATATAGGTTTAACTACGTTTACCGATGAATCTGCCAACTATTTCATTGGAAGAAATATACCAACCGTGTAAACGGACCATTTTTCATTTGCCGACGTTGGATGAAAAACCATTGGCAGCTCATTGGAAGGTATCGATCTGCCAATAGAATCGGAAGGTTTCGTGCCAATCGGGTAAACTACCAATTTATCGTTGGCAGACATTTCATTGTTGGCAATATTGGCGGACCTTCCAACATAGCTTTCCACCAAGTTATAAATGGGTGCCATCCACATACTCGGTTTTTTTCTCTCAAAAGCTTACGAACACAAAACGAAAATACAAAAATAATAAGCTACTCTGAATTAATCACCAATCAACGCAATGATAATAAACTAAAATCGATTTTAGAGAAAGGTAAGTATATATTTTTCTCTACATATACAACTATTTCGTGTTCCAGGCAGTAATCAATCCATACAGTATAGCGACTCTTCGACCAATCGAATACGTCCATTTGTTACAAAAATGGCACATATAGGCGGTAAAGCCACTACAAACCCAATCACCGACCGCTTTGTAATGGCCAAGTATTCGATTGCACAAAATGTGTAACAAATTGCCTTGAGTGTTAAAAGTCAAGGGTAAATCGACATACCGTTTCATATCCAATTAATTATATTCCTCCAGCCGAACGATTTGCTGATAACAACATTAATATTGTCGGACCAATTCCTCTAAGCAACGGACCACGATATTGCCTAATCATCATCTATCGTTTTACACGCCGAAGTCATTCCAATTCCAAGATCATAAACGATGGACAGAGCATTTTCCAATAATTCTAATTTATGTTATTTCGCCAATCTTGTAAATTCTGTTATTATTTG
>JAAAKO020028861.1:0-29740 GCA_010015015.2 Bolitophila cinerea
CGAAAAAATAAATATATACGAATCATATGTTTTCAGTTAGGTTTATAAAATATAATTTAAATCATTTTGACGTTAAGACAATATACATTATAAAGATTTGTATAATATACATATTTAATAAATTATAACAGCATTATTATTATTAACAATTTAAACGTTATTGTATGTCATCAAAGGCAAGGTTTTAATAAATACAAAAATGTATGTTAACTTCATACTATTAGCTATATATAAATTGTATAAAAACATATATACAAATTTTGTATGCACTTGATGTACCAATGTACTTTATATAAAATATTGTATGTTCGTGAGTGTGTTTTATTATCAGATTTGAACATACATACGAGTAAAGCTATATATTTTTGTTTATGAAAAAACTGTACAGACTACCAGTCTACTGTATAAACTATAAACTCTAATGAAAATATAAAATTATTGTTTTTAAAAATAAAAAAATATATTTTACCTGTTTAAATATAGCATTATTTGGTAATTTAGATATTTGCGTCAACATCTTCTTTATTTGGATAAAGAAGATTGTGTATATTTAGTTAATTATAATAAACATTAGCACTCAATAAAATTAAACGTGTTTCCCAAATCTTATTTAGGTTTGTTTATTAAATTTGTACTCTTAGATGAATCGTACTTTCATTTAAAACTCGCTTGAATACGTGTACTCGAACACTATTCGGACAACCGGTTAGCGAGAGCACTAAATGGACACTGGCGACTAGTAATGTCGGTTTATGGTTAGTATTAACCAGTGATACAATAAGTATTACATAAACATATATATATATATATATATATATAGTACGTATAGTATCTATCATTTTAGTATGCTAAAATTATACAAAGTGATAGGTTATTTAAACTTGGAGCAAATCAAGTTTTGTGCAACGATTTTTGGGAGATATAATTATTTTATATTAAACAATTATTATTATTATTATTCAAAAGATTTTTCATGAGTGTTTTGGTCTATGTTTTTCCTTTGGGCGCTATAATCCGAAGAGAAATGGATAAATCGTCTCAATTTTCCCAAATTCGGGGTCTGGGCCAAAAGAAATATTAAATTTTTTTTTTTTTAAATATGCATTTTTTAAATTTGTAATGCGATTAAAAATCATAAATAAAGACCTAAATACATTTTTGAGTTTTATATATTTAGTGGGGATCTTTTAAGTATTAAAGTCGTTAGAAAAGATCACCTTCCTTTTTATAGAAAATAAATTTAATTAGACATTCTTACGAAAACATATACAGTTAAGTTATCAAGCTTTGAGACCTGCGTGCTTTCGTCTCTTTATTTAAGACGTACTGTGGATTCTGATATAATGTGCTTGATGGAGATAGGCTCCTATTATCAATTAGAAATGGGTGAGGTCTCGTCTGCAAGAGAATTTGAATTCAAGGTTCAATCAATATGTTCATTGTTCATGTTTCCTGTTTATCGTTTTCGTTTGAAGTTAATTAGTTTTGTTTGTGTTTATTTTAAAGCCGTTTTGTTTCGACCAGACGCTAATTTTGTTCACACATGATTGCATTTCCTCAATTTTGTGAAGTTTTTTCCTCTTTTATAAATAAAAAGAAATACTCTGCATACATGTATATTCTAATAGTTTTATCGATATACGAAAGAGTGTAACTGCCAGTAAGGATCCCTGTGGGCTGTGGTATTCCATTTACTTGTGTTAATATCATTTTTCTTCATACAAAAGATGAAGTGTCAAAAAATGTTAAAAAATTGTGACGCGAAAAAATTTTCAATTTTTTTCTTTCAATTTAATTTCTGAAATTCTGTTGCGACATAATTTCCTATTTGTGATTTGCAGGAAATGTTTCGCGACAGAATTTCTGAATATAAATTGATATCGTGGCAAAATAAAATTTATGACGTGTCAGAATTTCCCAACCATTTTTTTTTAACATTATATTTTCGAATTAACAAATAGAACTTGTTTTTTTACTAAAAATACTATACTATTTATAAAAACTATTTGCTTTGAAGTCGAAAAATATTGCAATTAGATGTCCTTTTTATCATATGCTTGTCGAATTTCAGATTCGAGACTCACCAGATTGTCATTTGTACTTTTATGCATACGAAATCCTGCTTGGTATTGGCTAATAAGTTTTTTTGAATCCAATATCCATGTTAGCCTTTTGTTCACCATTTGCTAACTTAGTTTTTCAAGGCAATTTGTAAGCGATATTGGTTTGTATATTTTTGGGTTTGTGGGTTCATTTAATAAGGGCTTGTTTCCAGGAAGAGTAATAATTCTTTGGATGATTTTTAATCATGGGATTAGCAATCCAATCTAGTCAAATTGATATGTTTGGTGAGGCTACAGTAAGATCTATGCAAGAAATGGTTCTATTTTATAATAGGCAATAGTATTTTGTTTCCAGGGGCCCTATCGCGTAACACAAGTTTGTTACAAACCAAACTGCTTTGACACATTTTGTATCGTGTAACACAACAATGCAAAGTTGTGAGCAAATTGGTGAGCAAAGTTGTTAGATTTGAACGGCTCGATTTGTTGGACGTTCGTTTTACACAACTTTGGTAACTCCTCCAGTCGATTTCGATCTCAAGCTCCGGCGGTCCAATCACAAACCCTCAGACGTTTCAAGTCAGATGTAATATTATCCATATGCATCTGCACCTTGGTCTTCCTGGACGTCTAGTAATGAACCTCTCCATTTTGTAATATTATATAATATATGACAATAATATTTCTCACAAAAAACAGGAGGTGATCCCTACAGAGAAATGTACACACCGTTCGTTTATCTGACAAAATATTAAATTTGGTCACGCAGATTTCCTAATTAATTTATTATTTTTTACAGAACTCGAACGGTACGCAGAAGGGTTGAAAAAAAACATTGCCGCCACTATAAATGTCAATAATAACATTACAATTAAACTTATTTCTTCGCAAATCTCGACAAAACTGTCACTTTATGATCTTAAAACGCAACCGTTTGAGGTTTTTGAACGCAACTTCAAAGTTGTTATACGCGATGCAAAACTTAACCAAACTGGTTTCCGCAGAGTTGTTATTATTTAACAATAGTTGTTAGCAAAGTTGTGATACGCGATAGGGCCCCAGAACCGATTTTCCTGGCAACGTTCAAGTCTCTATCAAATTCTTTTAGAACATTTGATACCGTTTTTTTGTGAAACTTTGGCCTTGTTTTTCTGACTCCATCGAGGATTTTCTTTAGATTAATTGGCTTTTTTTCACTTCCGATGTTATAACCCAAACTAAAGTTTACATAGCGGAAAAATTCAAACATCTATTTATCAGAAATTCTTTAACGCAAAGCCAGTAAGCTGATTTTTGTTTGTCTGTTTAGGAATTTTGTGTTTATAACATTTCAAAGGTAGAATTATTTTTTGATCTCAGTCCTTATATAGCTTGAATATTGCTTAGGATTTACTTGTATTTGAAAGCGAATTATCTCGTAATTTACATAATTTACTGTTGGTTTTAGCTTTTGATGTAAGTATACCATATACGAAGATAATTGCCTTGTTTTGTTTGACAAGGCATCATTTTATTTTGACTTATTATGTAAAAATTAACCCACCTCCGAAACTTATGGCTTATGATTAGCCGAATTCGAACTAATTTAATTCTGCGTACTGTTAATTTCGAATTTTGGAAACTTACAATTAAACTAAATTCAGTGGATTCTGTTGTATGAAAATAAAAGTGATATATTTTTAATATTTGTTTTGCCTAGATTATAACCAATAAATATGTAAGAAATAAAAGGATAAAATAATTTAATATATTTGGTTGCGTACTGCTAATCTTTGTGTGTTTTATTTGACATAAATTTATTCGATTCGAAATAAACAAACAAAATGCCCCTATAAAATAAATATATATTATTTTTTCGCGAAAATTGCTATAATTTAAAGGACCATATAACTTCGTCAAAAAAAATGTTTGCTAAATTTGGGAAGTATAAACCAAATAAGGAATTTTATCGACCTCCTATTATTTTAAATTGAGTACATAATGGTTATAAAAACCTTATATTTAAAAATATTTAAGGAATACTTTTTCAAAATTTTATTTAATAGTACAATATATTTTTAAATTTGCCTTACCTCTCTTTTTATTTCCATATTACATATAAATGCGAAGCATCTGTTATCAACGGCACGTTCTTGACACCAATAGGCGACATCTGGATGTTGTATGATTCTAATTTTCCATAGAAACCAAATTACCTATTGACATGGTAATTTAGTATTTTTATTATCAGTCTATGGATAAATAAAACGCACTTTTACATTTATAATAATTTTCTATATATTTATTTTATTATAAAACAATAAAGAAAGTGATATAAACTTAATATAGTGTCTACTTTTAAATAAATAATTTTCAAAATATCTCATAAAAAACTAAATAAGAGATGCTTGAATTAAACATAACCAAACTTCTACTCTATTTTTCTTATTTCTTACTCTTATCTTAATAGCAAATGGATACATCCTTCCATGTACGAATACTTATCTAGAATAATGAAATAATAAATAAATAACCAAAAATATTGAATACAGATTTTTTAACATATTAATTTAAAACATTGTAATTATGTTGTATTTAAACAAGTACATTGTACATTTTTGTTGTACCTACTATAAGTTTTCTTAAATTTAGTTTTCTTAAATATATGGTTAATCCAAAAAAACATTGGAGAATTCTTGTAGACTGTGATCAGGAATAGCATCCCCAGAACTGCCGTGTTCGTGAGTTTCTTGAGCTGGAACATCGTCTCTTTCAAAGTCTGGTTCTTGTTTGACCGTCAATATATATGTCAATATTTTTCTTAATAAATATTCATTTGGTCTGAGAAAAGAAATAATATGCTCAGAACTACCATGTTCGAGAGTTTCTGGATCTACAACCTCGTCACTTCCAAAAACAGGATCTTGATTGACCGTTATTATATAATTGATGACCTTTCTTTTTGGAACTTCATTCGGTGTGCTTGTTTCTTGCTTGACCGTTTCTATATCACTTAAGAATTTTTCTGTTGGAGCTTGATGTAGACTGGAACCATCAATGGTATAATCATCAAGTTCTTGCTTTAGCATCACTGTATCATTAAATAATCTTTCGGTTGGAGCTTCATTTGGACCAGGAGCAGAAATAGCATTCCCAGATGTAACTTGCTCATGAGATACGTGATCTAGAATATCATCACTTCCATAATCAGGTTCTTGCTTGACCATCACTGTATCACTGAAGAAACTTTCTGTGGGAGCTTCATTTGAACTTGGAGCAAAAATAGCATCACCAGCATTTTCTTGTTCGTGAGTTTCGTGATCTAAAATATCGTCTCTTCCAAAATAAGGTTCTTGCTTCACTGTTATTGTATTATTAGAGAATATTTCTGTTGGTGCTTCATTTAAACTAGGCTCAGGAATAGCCTCACCAGCACTTTCTTGTTCGTGAGTTTCGTGATCTAAGATATCATCTCTTCTAAAATCAGGTTCTTCATTGACTGTTACAGTATCACTGAAGAAACTTTCTGTTGGATCTTGACTTGTACTAGAAGAAGGGAGAGTTTCTTGATCTAGGGAATCGTCTCTTCCAGAATCACTTTCTATATCACTCAAGGATCTTTCTGTGGGAGCTTCATTTGAAGTGGGAACAGTAATAGCATCACCAGAACTTTCTTGTTCGTTAGTGTCGTGATCTAAAATATTATCTCTTCCTAAATGAGGTTCTTCATTTGGTCTGAAAGCAGGAAAAGCATTACTAAAACTGCCTTGTTCGTGTGTATCTTGTTGAATAATATCGTCCCTTCCAAAATCAGGTTCTTGCTTGATTGTAACTCTATAGAATATTTCTGTTGGAGCTTGATTTGGACTGGGAGCAGGAATAGCATCACCAGCACTTTCTTGTTCGTGAGTTTCGTGATTTAAAGTATCATCTCTTCTAAAATCAGGTTCTTGATGGACTGTCATTGTATCACTGAAGGATATTACAATTGGAGCTTGATTTGGATTGGAAGCAAAAATAGAATCCACAGAATTACCTCGTTCGTGAGTTACTTGATATAGAATATCATCTCTCCCAAAATCATGTTGTACATTGATTGTCACGGTATCATTAAAGGATATTTCTGTTAGAGCTTGATTTGTACTAGAAGAATGGAGAGTTTCTTGATCTAAAGAAACGTCTCTTCCTAAATCAGGTTCTTGATTGACCATTACTATATTACTGAAGAATCTTTCTGTGGGAGCTTGATTTGGACTCGGAGCCGGAATAGAATCACCAGAAATTTCTTGTTCGTTAGTTTCGTGATTTAAAATAATATCCCTTTCGAAATCAGGTTGTTCATTGACCGACACTACATCACTGTAGAATCTTTCTGTGCGAACTTCATTTGGTCTGAAAGCAGGAAAAGCATTTCTAAAACTGCCTTGACCGTGTGTATCTTGATGTATAATATCGTCTCCTACAAAATCCGGTTCTTGCTTGACTGTAACTGTATCATTGAAGAATCTTTCGGTTGGAGTTTGATTTGGACTGTCAGCAGAAATAGCATCACCAGAATTTTCTTGTTCGTGAGTTTCCTGGTCTAAAATGTCGTCTCTTCCAAAATCAGGTTCTTGCTTAACCGTTATTGTATCCCTGAATATTCTTTCTGTTGGAGCTTGATTTGGACTGGGAGCAGGAATAAAATTCCCAAAACTATCTTGTCCGTGAGTTACTTGATCTAGAATATTGTCTCTTCCAAAATCAGGTTCTTGATTGACCGGCACTACATCACTGAAGAATATTACTGGGCGAACTTCATTTGGTCTGAAAGCCGGAAAAGCATTCCTAACAATGCCTTGTTCGTGTATATCTTGATGTATACTATCGTCTCTTCCAAAATCAGATTCTTGCTTGACTGTAACTGTATCACTGAAGAATCTTTCTGTGGGAGCTTGATTTAAACTGGGAGCAGGAATAGCATCACCAGCATTTTCTTGTTCGTGAGTTTCGTGATCTAAAATATCGTCTCTTCCGAAATTAGGTTCTTGCTTGACCGTCACTGTTTCACTAAATATTATTTCTGTTGGAGCTTCATTTGGATTGGGAGCAGAAATAGCATCGCCAGAAGTTTCTTGTTCGTGAGTTTCCCGTTCTAAAATATCGTCTCTTCTAAAATCAGGTTCTTGTTTGATCGTCACTGTATCTCTGAAGATTCTTTCTGTTGGATTTGGGCTGGGAGCAGGAACAGCATCCCCAGAACTACCTTGTTCGCGAGTTGCTTGATCTAGATTATCTGCTCTTTCATTATGAGGTTCTTGTTTGACCGTCACTATGTCACTGAAGGCTCTTTCTGTGGGAGCTTGATTTGGACTTGGAGCAGGAATATCATCCTCAGAACTTTCTTGTTCATTAGTTTCGTGATCTAGATTATCGTCTCTTCCAAAATCCTGTTCTTGCTTGACTACTGAATCACAGAAGAATCTTTTTTTGGGAATTGGTTTTGGTCTGGGAGCAGGAATATCATCCCTAGAACACCCTTGATTGTGTGTATCTTGATCTATAGTATCGCCTCTGACCGTCACTATAACACTCAATAATCTTTCTGTAGGAGCTTCATTTGGATTGGGAGCAGAAATAGCATCTCCAGAACTTTCTTGTGCGTGATTTTCTTGATCTATAATACCGGCTCTTCCACAATCGAGTTCTTGATTAACCGTGACTATATCACTGAAGAGTCTTTCTGCTGGGGCATGTGTTATACTGGAAGAAGGAATATCTTCCTCCGAATTACCTTGTTCGTGAGTTTCTTGATCTAGAATATCATCTCTTTCAAAATCAGTTTCTTGATTGACCGTCCTTGTATCACTGATAAATCTTTCTGTGGGAGCTTGATTTGGACTGGGAGCAAAAATAATATCCCCTGAACTTTCTTGTTCGTGATTTTCTTGATCTATAATATTGTCTCTTCCAAAATCAAGTTTTTCCTTAACCGTCATTATAACACTGAATAATCTGTCTGAAGAAGCTTCTTTAGACAATTCTTGTTTGTGAATTTCTTGATCTATAATGTCGTCTCTTCCATAATCAGGTTCTTGTTTTACCGTCACTATATCGCTGAAGAATCTTTCTTTTGGAGCCTGTTTTGTACTGGAAGAAGGAATATCATTCGCCGAACTACCTTGTTTTTGAGTTTCTTGCTTTAAAATATCATATCTTCCAAAATCCGGTTTTTGATTGACCAGCACTGTATCACTAAAGAATCTGTCTTTACAAACTTTATTTCGTCTAGGAGCAGAAATATCATTCCCATATAGTCTAATGGCTTCTTTAAGTTTTGCACACAAAATATTATAATCAATTTTTTTTGGAATGTGTCCTTTGGTGGATTTTAAAACTTCTTTTCTACGACGACTAGATCTTCGGTTGGCGAACTCATTCTCACTTAAAATGTTGTAATTTAATGTGCGAACATCATTGGGTCTTGATGTTGAATTGGCTAGATCGATAGTATCTCTTTTTGGGCGACCTGGGCCTCGTTTGACGGTAGCTTTCTCACTGACCTGCTCGTAATCTGAAACAGCACCTCCTAAGTGTCTTGGAGCAGGGCTAGCTTTATCAAAAGTAAATTTACAGGGACGACCGGGTCGTCGCTTTACAGCCGGTTTCTTATTGACCTTCTCATAATCTGGTGCATAAACTTCTTTTTGACCTTTAATAGGGATACATTTTTTTGGACGACCGGGTCCTCGCTTGATGGAACCTTTCCCATTTATCTTCATGTGATCTGATGCACGACTTCTTTTGGAATTTTGAGCAGAATATGCCTGATTGACAGTATTTCTTCTTGGGCGACCTGGGCCTCGTTTAACGGGCTCTTTCTTACTGACCTTTTCGTAATCTGGTGCATAAACTACTTTTTGTGCAGGACCTTTATCAATTGTATATTTCTTTGGACGACCAGGTCTCCGCTTAATGGACTCTTTGTCATTGACCTTTATTTTATCTGATGCTCCTCCTTTAGGTTTTGGAGTAGAATAGGTTTGATAGATAATATCTCTTCTTGGGCGACCTGGGCCTCGCTTAACAGACTCTTCCTTACTGATCTTCTCGGTATCTATAGTAGCACCTTCCAATAGTCCTACAGCACGACTTGCTTGTTTGAAAGTATCTTTCCTTAGACGACCAGGTCGTTGCTTTACAAACACTTCCTTAATAACGTTATCGTCACTTTCTTCTTGCCCTGGTTTGGTGGACCTTTTGCCAGTGACCTTTATTTTATCTAATGCCGGACCACATTTAGGTTTGGGAAAAGAATAGGCCTGATCAACAGTATCTCTCTTTGGACGGCCTGGGCCTCGTTTAACGGACTCGTTCTTATTGACCTCCTCGTAATCAGGTGCATAAGCTTCTTTTTGTCGTAGATTAGGTTTACTATCAATAAGATTACATTTCCTTGGACGACCAGGTCTTCGCTTGATGGACTCTGTGTGATCTGATGCGGTGCCATTTTTTGGTTTTAGAATAGAATATGGCTGATTGATAATATCTCTTTTTGGGCGACCAGATCGTCGCTTTACAGACGCTTCTTTAACGACATTATCGTAATCTGGTGCATAAGGTTCTTTTTTTCCTGGAGCAGGGCAAGCATCAATAAGGATATATTTTCCTAGTAGACCGGGTTCTTGTTTGATAGACTTTCTTGCAATCACCTTTTTGAAATGGATTTGCAATTGATTTGTTGAATTCTCTGCGGGTGTAGAGCATGGAAATAACAAATGACGAGCATAGCTATGCTCACTTAGAATATCTTTGAACAAATCTGGATGTCGATAGTCCTTGTGATTATGATCATTTGCACGATTGGGTTCTTGTATGCCGGTATCTTTCTCACACACCTTCTTGGGCTGTGCCCCAAAGATATTGTTGTTATTCGGTGCGACATTCAGTGTTTTCTCGGGCAGACGTTTACTTATAGGGAATTCGTAGCTTGAATGGTCGAGTTTTCTCTTTTTATCAGCCAAACAATCCCAATTAGAATATCCATTTCCTGGAGTTTTCAACATGTTGTTTATTTGAATATTATTACTTTGAATTCCTGCTGAATACTTAAGTTTCTGTTTAACGAATAAATTATCTCCTGTCCCCAACATTTGCGTAACTGTAAGGAAAAAAAATATTAGATCATTCATCTTATATATTATTATATAATTTATAAACACTAGATATTTTTGAAAAAACTCTTTTGATATTTTATTTTTAAATTTTACGTTTTCGTTACATATTTCTTACGGTAACGTATTAGATAATACTTATGTCTCGTAGAGACGTAATTTCAATCAGTGTGGAAGAAAGGTGATAGAAGACCTTTCGTTCGCTGATTCCTGGCCATTCTTATTTAAATTAGTGTAACTTGCTTCTCAGCCCCTTTCAAAAAAGATTTGTCAGGTGTTTTTCTTAGGTTTAACTAAACTCAAAAATAATAATTTAAATTTAGTGGATATTTTAAATTATTATGCGGACCTAATTTAATGCAGTTCTTTCCATCCCATATTCCCATCCGGATTTTGAGCATATGTCTAGTGTGATTGGAATGAAACTTCGTTTTGAGGGTATTGATGAGACACCCTTCCTAAAAGTATATTACTTCTTACAGAAAACCCATTTTTATATTTCTTTAGAAATATAACCTTTAAAAATGACGGATAGAGGAATTTGGCATAGAACTTTATAACGACCCTAATTTTTAATATTTAATTATCAAGACCCTAAAAGCTAAATTTAAGCTACCAGCCACAAATATACCAAAAGTCTGTTAGGAATATTTAGGGAGGAAATCATATTCTTCGTCCTCAAGACCCTTAAAAACAAAAATTAATACCAATCCCACCAGCTTTATTCCAAAAAGGCTGATAGAAATGTTTACGAGGCAGTCCTATATTTTTAGAAAGGGTTCCTCCTCAAGACCATTTAATTAAACGAAATTAAATTCCATTATCAAATGCTATATGCCAAAAAGCCTGATAAGAATATTTAGTTTGGAAGTCTTAGCGGAGGTCTCTTGGCTCAAAATTGTACTTGTCAAAGTTGTTTCTCCAAATGTTTTTTTCGCTAAATTACAGTTTAAATTCAGTGATGTGAAACCCTACACAACCCCCATCCTATGACGGGGTGGGGGCGACTGCCGCGATCTGAAACCTGATTCGTACTCAGTTCTCATTTCCTTCAATATTGGGTATAATTTATTTTTTTCGTCACACTCCCTAATAAACTGGACTTTTGCCCAATTATTTTCATATGGAAGAACTCCTACCCGTTAAAAAAGAGGTGTGAGAATGGGCGTAAGATAATTTTACGATTTACACACTTAAATATCTATAATCTAGGAAATTAGGGGAGAAGTTCTAATATTTGTGAAAAATACAATAATTTTTTTTTATATAAAGACAATAATAGAATATTATTTACACATTTTATCATAAGACTTAAAATTGTGTCCACTTAATACATTTTAAAAATATCCGCAATTATATTACCTTCAATCTATTAAAATACATATGTTTATTGCAATTTCTTAAAACTGGTCTAAAAAATCTGAACGTGTTTATTTTCAAAAAGATGTGTATTGCAATCACATAACCTAACTTCTCCTCTATAGAGTATATATTATTGCTCTTAGGTGTTTATGGTATCAAATTAAAGGGATTTAAAAATCGGCCAAATTGGGAAAAGACCATAAATCATAGTTTGTCAATCAAAAACTACCCAATTCAGGATAGGTAACGGGAAGTTGGGGTGAAAAGTTTAGGGGAGAGGGGGTGTTTTAGAAAATTGCTTGTAATGTGCTCTGGGTTGGTAGTTTTTTGGTTATCACTGAAAGTTTTTTTAACAGTAGCCTTTAAATTGCGGGGTAAGTGAAGTCCATTTTTCTAAAAGCTACAACTTTGGTGTGGTATGTCGCACACAGATGTATGATGGGTTACAGGTTGAATGTGGAATCTTAACAGCCACATGGTGGTCAAGTAGGACAAATCTGATAAGATTAGAAAACAAAGTAAAAATATACTGCACTTTTTTAAGACTTAATGATTGAGGCCAAACACCTCTACAATGGGTGCCGTCATAATAATCTGAAAGTCATCTGCAAACAAGTGAGGGGTAGTATAATGAAGAACGCTAGTCACAACGGTAATGTAAATGCTAAAAAATAACGGTCCTAGGACCGATCCTTGAGGGACACCCGAATACGTGTAACAAACTCCTGATAATACCTCATTAACCAGCACTTTTTGGTTTCGATCAGTATGGTAGGAAGAGATTAGATCGCATACAGAACTGGAGAACATGAATAATTCCTTTAACTTTAGACACATCAAGCTATGGTCAATCGAATCGAAAGCCTTGCTATAATCCAAGAGAGCCAGCACTGTTGCCTTGTTAGTATCTATTCCATACACTATCGGTAATCTGAACAACTTCTGTGGTATTACTATGTCGAGATCTTAACCCGGACTGGAAAGGGTGCAGAATATCAGTATGTGCAAAGTGTTTCAACATTTGGTTTTTCAGCACAATTTCAAACGCTTTGGATAAACAAGGAAGCAGACTAATTGGGCGAAAATCACCGAGACCCATGGTAGTTTTGATTTTAGGGATTGGACAAACTATGGAAGACTTCCACACAGTTGGGAAGACGGATGTTTCTATATGATAGTGTTAAATATGCGGGTAATGTGCTGGATGATGTTTTGGAGGATAACCTTGATAAATTTTAACGTAATGCCATCATTACCTGTTAGATTTTATGTTATGAACAGCACTAAAACTTCGTCCTCATCAACTATGCGGAAACCAAAAGCAGCAAGATGCTCCAGTAAGGCATGGGTCAGAGCGATTCGAATGAGCAGAAGACTGGATCGCCGAAAAGTACGTACTAAATTCCTCTGGACCGAATCCACCAAAATCAGAAATACTATCTTTGAGGACACCTACTTCCCCAGTATTTTAGCTCTTCTGATTTCCTTGTTTGCTTTGTTTTGGTACGAGCAAACGTTTTTTCAGCAAGAATCCGTCCTATCGCAAATCCATGCCTTGAACGCAGTCTCTAAGCGAAATGGCCCTTTCCACTGAAAAGTTAATTCATGGATTTACAGTAGCTGATTTGTTTATCAGTTTCACAGGTACATGTTGTACAAACAGGTTCGAGATGAAATTTTGGAATGCCAAGAGTTGTACGTTAGCATGTGGACGCTGGAGAGTCGAGGATGATTTGTACAGAGGCGTCAGCTTCCAGCGTTACAAGATTAATGCATTTAAAATCATGGAACCAGAATGTTTCATTAAATGCATTAACTCTTATATCAAGCGCAAGCTAAATAAAATCGTAATGAGAAATTCATTCAGACGCCTTTTCATTAACAATAAAATAGTCTATAAGCGAAAACGAATTATGAGCGACATCAAAATATGTAGGTAAATCGCCATTACAACATATTAAGTCTAAGTTCGTGTCAGTACAAAATTTTTGGATTATTGTCTTATCAGTTGTACGAAAAACATTATGATTAAAATCGCCCATAACCACAATGCTCTCATATTGGCTGTTGACATCGCACAGAAACCCTTCGATATCAGCCATTTTACCAAAATTAGGCGGACGGTACACAACCCCAATTAGAACTCTAGCGTTGGACAGAATAACCTCTACAAATAGAAATTCAGTACTACAGGACGATTTGGATATTACCCTCGATTAAATGCCCTTGGAAATGTGGATATATTTGTCCTACGAATTGTAAATTAAACACAAAACAGTTCTAACTCCAAACACAATACATGCGCAATTAGAGAGCGAAAGATATACATAGAAATATATAGTATTCCTCCGTCAGATTATAGGCGTTTTTATTTGTAAATCTTATTATTTACTATTTTTCATTCTATATATAAAATAATAAAGTTTTCCACCTCATAAAAACGACACTAAAACAACGTGGAAAAATTCAAAACAGTATACCCACAAAAGAAAAAAATAATTAAAAAACTAGATAACACACCCTCACCGGACATGGGTAAAATCGATTGAACAACGCCATAAATTTCATGCAATTTACGTGCAATGCACTTGTAGTAAAAAATATGGCGATTGCATTTGAAAATTTAAATATATGAACTATATCAATCGATTATTATTAATAAATTAATAAATTATTAATACATATTGGAAAAACATGTATCCTAAAAAATAATTAAAATAAAAAAATAATTAAATTTAAAATAAAATTTTAAATGGAAAATATAAAAGGATATTTTAACTTTATATGTTTACACCCTTTTTTTAAATTAAAAGTATTTTAAAATCAAACGATTTAATAGCTAATTTTCTTTTATTTGTTTTCTAAAGAAAAACAATGTACAGCAAAAACATATTGCGTATATCCTAACAATCTGAGCAATGGAGTTCATCCCATATTTTATTTGCAAGTGCAACAACTCAGTGCCGCTGATTATATCGATCCACGTTGTTGCTGTAGTGCATGTATTTTTGCTGCGTGATACGCAATACGAAAAAGCACAGCGTTCATAAAACTGACCTAGTATATATTATACTTACAAGGAAATTATACTATCCGAGATGTATTCAATTTTAATAGGCGCCAAAAACGTTTTAATAACTTCCAAAAATATTAATATTTCACTTTATTTTAAAACAATCAATTTTTTCAATTGCACTCACAAAGGTACGTTATCCTTGTATAAATTATAGAATTAGAATGAAATAATGAAGAAAATTAAAAATGAAGTAAGTAGTAGAGTTGGGTAGCACAGCAGTGTTGCCGCCGCCAAAAAAAAATTAAGGAAGTATACTCATTTTGCAAAAAAGAAGTACTAAACTCTGAAAATCATTAAACGTTATATTTACCTATTAAGCTGGGTTTTAATTGTGAATCACTGCTGCCAAGCAAATTCAGCACTGACATGCTGAAAGAGATTAAATTCACAATACGATAGACAGAGACAAAACTTATGCGAAAATATTTTTGCCCAGCAAATAGCGTACTTTCAACGTCTCAGTACCAAGTTACTGGCAACGTGTATGTCACTCTTGCACTTGATTTCAATCGTATTTCCATCTTGTTTTTACTTGCTGGTAAGCGAATGTTTCACTATTGAAAATCCAGCTTTATCTATTTGAAAACACACAATTCTTAAACACACTGAATGTTCATAGGTCTGAAATTTCACAAAACTGAAAACGTATCTGAATATAACTGAAAATGCGTAATACTATCAGTATAAAAACGAAAAAAATTGGAATACTTTCAGTTAAAAGAATTTGAAGAGTTTTATGTACATTCAGAATTGTGCGTTTTACGAATTTTGCGATTCAATAGCAATGATTTTTGGTAATATATGGTTTTTAATAATAATAATTATAATAATAACGATTTTTAAGATGTATTCTTTTTCAGTTTACAATTAAATTACAATTTAAGCGATTTAAAATTTATTGAAAAAAACTAATGTGTTTTTAATTATAAGGATTGCGATTTTGTAGGTATATAATTCATATTAGTTAAGTAACATCAGCTTAGCACCACTGTTTTTATTTAAATTGATTTAAATTAAAACAAATACTAAATATAAAAAGAAAAAAAAATCCTTTTTTTAAGCGTAGTTTCCTAAACACAACACAACCATAAAAAGCATGTTTTTTGAGTAAAATTAAGAAATAGATTTATTAGAAAAATTATCATATTTAGGTTCATATATTTAATTCTAAAACAAAAATGTAAGTACTAGAACAAGGATATAACTACGGAAGTACACTGCTAATATTTGATATTTTGGCAGCGCTGTAGGACAGGTAGCGCACGCACACTCTGTTCTCCTTTTCATTCTCAGAGAGAAGCGAAAAACAAAGAGAGAGCTTTTATTTGTAATGGTTGGATTGGAGGTTGAAAATGGGGTATATAGTAAAACCGTGAAAACGCACTTTAAAAAGCTTGTCAAACGCTCTCCGACACTGAGTAATTTTTCTCAATTTTCAAACAATTTGTACTATTTTTTTTGTATAAATATAAAAATAAAAAGTAAATTTAAAAATAAAAGCATATAATCTATAAATAACATAAAATAACGTAACCTTTAAAATCATTTAGAGCAAATAAAATAAACTAATAAACTTGTGGCTAAGTGGACATTTTTCGGCTATTTGATGGCCATTTAGGTGGAAACAGTGGCCATTTACTTGGCAATTAATAAAAATGTTTATGAGGTGGCCATTTAATAAAGAACCAACATGTGGCCAAATATTTTGCGGGTTGGCCATTTTTCAATTAGTGTAATGACCAAAAAAATGTTAAAGGGCTGCATTTCCACAAAATAGCTAATTGGCTATTTGGGCCATTATTATTATTGACCGTTCTTGGCCACTAGGTGGAAATCCGGCATAACTAGCGAGCGTAATCTAAAAAGTACCTTTATATAAAAATATAAAATAACAAGTAAAATACTATTCTTTAGTAAGACAACCCTTTTTAGATAATGTGCATATTAGATTACGTGGTTTATGATTTATTTTTGGTTTGCCTTACGTGATATAGATATTAGATGCTAAGTATTTTTTTCAGAATTCTTTTTTTATATAGCATTTACGTTTTACAATTCTATTGCAATCTATTACATAAATAAGGCGCAACCATAAATACGTTATACGAACTAGGTTTTATTTCGCGTCGTTCAACCTTTTGAGGGGGAAGGAGTTAAGGAGTTAAAGTTTCTTTGAAATTTCGAATTATTTTTGTTTCTACAAACAAAAAATTCATACAAACTCTAACCCTTTTCCCCTAAAAATGGGGCTGGCAAACGATGCGATCTATAAATTCAATTTAATTTATTTCTATTTTTTTTTCCTACAAACAAAAAAATCATACAAACTCTAACCCTTTTCCTCTAAATGGGGGAGATGGCGAATGATGCGATCTAAAACCATATTTGTACTCTGAGGTTCATTTCCTTTCCTTTTGTAAGGGGGTGGTTAGGGATTTTGTTACGTAATTTTAGGTGATGTTATAACACAACCGTAGTTTTGATTGGGGAGGGCCACGAACTAATGTTTGAATTGCCAAAAATGATATGCCATTCAACTGGAGCCGACTCTGCTCTAAAAAGGGAGGTCCAAAATCTAGAAGGCTGTATACGCTAAGCTCTATAAAACATTTTGGTATATAAAAACGCATATAACAACCACCCTACTTCTAAATTAAATTATATATGACGTTTTTTAGAATTGCTCCTGCGGTGAGGGTCAAATTGATCCCATCATACATATTTAAAATACCTTAAATTATTGATACAAAATACACTTACCTTACGGCGAACTATTGTTTTTATTGTTTTTTGGTGATTTAAAAATCAAATTTTGATATTTAGTGTTTGGGGTTTCTCCCCTACACTCCCTGTGCGCAGAAGTACCGTCTAGGCCTTTTTAAAGAATAATGTTATGTAATATTTAAAACCAAGCCATTTATGAGTAAGCTTTTGTTGAAAAGACAAATCCTTTCACCCCTTCAGACTCCCTTCCCAAGCCAAAATCACTAAATTTTATTTTTAGGAAATCATCCCCTTAGGGTAGGAAGGGATTTAAAATTTAAGGTAGAGGGGGTTTAGTATTTAGGGTACAGGCGAAAAGGTATTTTTTGTTTGTGTGTATATAGAGGAAGAAGTAAGAGGGGTAAAAAAATATGAAGGTCAAAAAGTCATTTTCAGAGCTCATGCAAATAGGCCTTGTTCCTTTCTTATAAGGAAAATATATTTTATAAGTTTATTTAAGTTTAATATGCAACTACGCCTTTAATATAATTTCTACCGGCCCCAAAATAGTATGGCTGTTTGCAATAACTCTTTACCTTCATATTTTTACCCACTCTTACTTAACCCCTATAAATTAAAAAACAAAAAAAACCTTTTCGCCCTACCCCTCTTAAGGGTACTCAAATTTCATTCATCTTTATTTTAAATGATATAAATTAAAATTATCTATCAATTGATACCATAAAATAAGGGGTATCGGACCCCCATTTAGGAGATATTTGTAAAAAACCCTTTTTTTGGGGAAAGAAAAAAAATGATGCCATATTATTTTTAAGTATCAAATCTATACAGCCCATTATTTTTGGGACAATTCGTCCCCGCACATTTCGTCCCTGCATAATTCGTCCCCGCTCAATTCGTCCCCGCAAAATTCATCCCGGGCACAATTTATCCCGAGCACAATTCAGCGCTTACAGCAAATCAGTTTCACAATCACAATGAAATAGAATCCGCCCGCGTAGCCCGACCTTAAAGCGTGAGCACCTAAAACCTTGCGTAGCCCGGGGTTGCAGTAATAATACCCGTTTGCGGGCTCTGCCCTTAAACAACGCCTATTGAACTTGTCAAAACGCATCTATTCACTTACCCCATAGAGTGATGAGGAAAAAGTAAAAAAAAACAACAACTTGAGCTGCCCTTCCTCTAAAAATATTAGGGTCTACGACCCTAAAATTTAAAGAGCTGTTTAGGTATGTCCTTTCACAAAATAATGGCCTTCAATTTTTTTGCCCCCACCCCTTCTCTCCTCCCCCTAATTTTACGTTTTTACAAATATCTCCTGAATTATTTAATTTTTAGATATTTTAAATACCTTTAATTTGATACCCAACACACTTACCAGACTTTCCGGGACGCTCCGGAATTTTTTTCTTCTATTTTTTTTCCTAATTTTTAAATTCCTCCCATCCCTAAGGGCTTCATTTCCTAGAAACCATAATATGATTTTCGGGGTTGGGAAGACCCCTCCCCTTTAAGGGAGGGGAAGAAAAATTCCCGAGGCACTAAATCCTAAACTGCAAAAACGCCAAATGTACCTTTTAATCCAAATGAACTTAAAAACAAAGCTAATATAAAAAATCTGGGTAGGTCTAATAAACTTATTCCAATATCAGAATCACTTGCTCATCACTGTTTTTCTTTTCTCTTCTAAATTCCAATGTCCAAATCCAATATAAACAAACAGAGAGGAAACCAAACCAGTGCAAGTAAATTACGCAATCGCAGCTAAAGAGAGAAACAACCAAAAAGAGCGAAAAAGAGAGTGGACATTTGCCAAAATCCGATAACACAGAGAAAGATGAGCTTTTCGACATGGGGGACACGCGCGCAGAGAGCGAAAACGCACACACACACACACCACAATACAAAACTATTTGGCATTCCAAATGTCAATGCCAAAGCGCACAGCAGACAACTGTCAAAAGTCAGAGTTGCGCGCGAGCAAAATAAAAATAATGGACTGTGGTGTTTCGGGGTGTGACTTGTTTTTCAATTGATTACAATCAATTTTCCGAAATCAATGAAAACCTTTCGCTGAACGGGCTGTTGGAGCTCTGTGCTGTCTCGCCACACGTATATTTTGCTCGTGTGTTTCGCGCCCGTGTCTCTCTATCTAAACGGGGCGCGCACCTGCGACATACTCGGATTTTCCGTCGCGACGTGTGCGTGTGTGTGTGTGCGCGCGTGTGACCGTGTGTGAGAGTGTGTGTATGCGTACGAGTGCCTGCGTGTGTTTTTCCTTATCTGCGTACGGTGATTTCCTTCGTGCGAAATACGGAAAAATATGGCTGGAGACTCTTCTATCGGATGTGCAGCTCGCAAGAAGCCTAAAAGTAAGTCTTCTGACTACTCGTTGAGCAGTGAGAATGGGGACTGCTCCAAGACAGGCCCACCGATCCGAACGACGCGAGGTGGACTTAGAGTTTACAAGATCGTGATTCTGGGCGATGGTGGTGTTGGAAAGTCAGGTTAGTGTGCCCTTCGACGGGGGTTGTTACAGATGGTGAAGGCCGTGCGTACGCGCATGTGCTAGAGCAGCAAACGATTCCCGACACCCAAACACACACACACACACATAAACACACAGATCAGAAAAACAGCCTTGCGTATGCACACGGCCGTACACGAGAGTTGGTTGTGTGACCTTCGCCTTGCTAAAAATTCAAGGAAAACAGATTTTCTGTTGGCACGGCAACTTTTCTGGGAATAGGCGGCATATGACACACAGACACAATACACTTAGCCGAAAGGTCAAATCTAATTATTGAACATCCCGATCTCAGATTCCATATGTTAATGCAATAAAATAAATCTGAAAATAATAATAATAATCAATTTATTTGTTTTTTTTTTTATTTCAAGCCGTTACACTGCAGTTTGTTAGTCACAGTTTCCTGGAATACCATGATCCAACGATCGGTAATTTGAATACACATAATTTAGAAATTATACTAATATATAATATAAACAATTGTTTAGAGGACTCATACCAACAGCAGGCGGTCATCGATGGTGAAGCAGCTCTTCTGGACATCTTGGACACTGCGGGTCAAGTGGAATTCACTGCAATGCGTGACCAGTACATGCGATGCGGTGAGGGATTCATCATATGCTATTCAGTCACCGATCGACACAGTTTCCAGGAGGCGTCCGAGTATCGCAAGCTCATCGCACGCGTTCGTCTCACCGAGGACATTCCATTGGTGCTAATCGCCAATAAATCGGACCTGACCAAACAGCGAAAGGTGAGACTTGGTCTTCTGGACTGAGAAAAACGTATTTTATGTTAATATATTATGTGGTAATATGGTATTGGTGTAACCGAGGTGCTGTCTTGTTAAAGGAGTCTAGACCGTAGCTCGGGGTGAGGGGGTTGGAAATTCAACCTCCCCCCCAAGAAGTTTCGTACATATGCTTTTTTAACTAGTAGTTATAATATTTTTTCAAAAAATCGAAACTTTTTCTTTAATTTTTATCTGTGTATTTAAAATTCAACAAAAAATAAATTAATTTGTCAGTTACTGGAAATCAAAACCAAATCAACAACCTTTTTTTAAATTATTAATTTATTAAATTTTAACTACAATAACAATATTAAAACAGATATATGAGTTTAGATCTTTTCCACAGGTGGTAGTGGCATAGTTTTTTTTATAGATTTTGTGTTTTGAATGTTAGTTTACGGATGAAGTAGTATTAAAGGGAAAAGTGTCTGAATATAAAAACCCTTAGGGCCGTTTTATTCACGCGGCTCTAAAGTTAGAGCCGCCATAGAGCAGGGAATATTTTTAACAGCAACAATCCTTTTTATTTACCCGACTCTAACGAGTTAGAGCTGTCATTTTATACTTTGCTCTAGCTTAGAGTCAGCTCTAGCTTAGGTAGTCTAAAACGACCACCTAAGAAGTTTAGAGCCGAGGTATTTTTTGGTTTGGAGCGTTTTCATTTTATTCACTCATGTTTTAAATTGTTGGGTTAAATTCAACAGACTTGTAGACGAGGATAATAATTATTTGCCAAAACGATACGGTGTTGCCACAAATTCAGCTGGGTAAAAATGACGACTTAAAAGTTAGAGTCTAGAGCAAACATAAAGTAAGACTGTCAGGTGCCAAAATCTCGCCAAAAACTCAGAGCTCAGTATTTCGCTATGCACCATCTCGTGATAAAAAATAAAGAGTCACAAAATAATACATTTGCCTATGGGCAACAGCAGCTAGTCTGGAGAATTATGGGAGCTCTATAGTATAATGAATGATGCTAGCAAACCCCAAAACCAAAATTAGGCATGACTTTAAAAATGCTAAATGATTTTTTTTGTTAAAATGCCTAACAGAGATCTATCGCATAACCAGAAATTCCTCAGACGAACAGGTTCAATATTTATCCTACCCTTAGAAAAAACTGCACTACGAAAATCGTACCCGTTATTTTAAAAAATATGATCCCTATGCTAGAAATAAGTTCGGATGTATAGAGACAGCTGGCATCAAGACGACACTACAAATGAGCGGTGTGTGGCCGCAAGCGCCAGTCACAAAGCTGCCAACACAGATATGACACAAGTGCCATACTTTTATGAATAATGAGACAACTCTATGACAAAGCAATATCACTGTCGCCATCTCTTTATGAATTGATCGGTAATGTCAGCAAAAGTCTTTTCTGTATTAAATAATGGTTAACCATGTTGTATGTTTATTGACTTTTGTTTTTTTAGTAAAAACGGCGCGAAGCGCCAAAAGAAAATTTATAATTATATTTATTATTTTAAATTTATATTTATATTTAATAGAATTCAATTTATCAGAGAATGGAAAGAAAGTAGTGGATTGCTTAATGAATGAATTTAGTCGTTTCTGGGTGACTACTTTTAAAATGTTGCTAAGGGCGTTTAGCAGACTTATTGTTCTGTATCTACTAGGATCGCAGTGATTTTTATTTGGCTTCAGCACAGCAACGACATCGGCATATTTTTAGTCGTCTGGGAAGTCTGACATTCGAGTGCAAGCGTTGAAGATATTTGCGATAAGGACGATAGCTTTGTGTGGTTTATGTTTCAACACGACATTTTGGATTTCGTCAAGACCTGGTGATTTGAAAGGTTTTAGTTTTTTAATGATGGCTTGCAACTCACTCGCAGATGTTAGGTTTACATCTTTAAATGGAGTGCTTCTAAGGTCCTGGACTGTATTTTACACTTCGATCACAACCACATTCAGCATGCCGAGGGTGTGCGATATAGCAACGTTAAAGCAAGTAATTCACATTTTCAACAGCAGTGTATACAAGCTCGTTGTTGGTTCTGAGAGGAGCAAATGTTTTGTGTTTTTTGCCACGTAGGATCTTGGACATTTTCCAGAAGTTACGATCGATTTTTCAAATTTTGCTATTGTTTTCTGGAAACCCTTATTTCTTTCGCAAATAATGTTGTATTTAATTAGGCGATTTAGGATGTCTATATCTGTTTTTTTTTGTTTGGAATACGAGAACGTTGCCATTGCTTTCTCTTGGTGTTGCGCTGTTTAATTAGGTGTTTGTTTGTTCGGATAGAACTTTCTTATAATATTGTTGGATGGGGATTGATGCAGCTGTTGCGGTAAAAATAGATCTTTTAAGTTCACGTATAGCTTCGTCGATGTTCGTTTTTCCAAGAAGGGGTCGAGAAACATATTTATAGGTAGCCATAATGCTGCCAAATTTTCGCCAGTTTACTCTGGAGTAATTGAGTTTACTGGATGTACTTGTTTTTTGTGGAGATATATTTACTTCTTCTAGAACGGGCTGATAATCGTTGGTGAGTTCGTTGAGTATAATAGGTTGGTTGATTAAATACGTTGAGTTTGTAAGCACTATATCAAGGACTGATGGTTTTCTGTTCTGGTGCATGGGCTAGAACAAAAAAGTTCCTTTTTGATGTTGTTCAAATAATGCTTTTCCTGCGCTGTTTTGACCCACACAACAACCATTTAAGAGTAAATGTCTGGGAAAAAAACTTCAGGACTAGCTAGTTGTGGTAGTTGACCATTATTTTCTCATATTGTGGTAAAAATGCTTGAATCGACGTTGTGAGTTTGACCTTTAATTTAAAGTAGATGTTTTCTACCCGGTTTGGGCAGAGGGTACTCAGCCTCTGTTTTGCGTTACTTGGAGTCGACAGTAATGATCATCTTCAGAGATGGGACAAGTATATAGCTGTGAATAGATGTTACACCTTTGATAGCATCCCTTCATAACCCTAGTTCACGTGAAATATTAAAAATATGTTCTCACTAAATGCAAATTGAATTAAAATTAAATTAAATTAAAATTGGTTTTCGCTTTAATATAAAAACCCTCGTCAGAACTCAGTATGCAGTTCTCGTAAACCTATTACTAGGCTGTATTCTAAAAGCTTTCGAGCATGAAGACCAAATGTTATCATCTCGTCAAGAATGATCCTGCCGTAATATGGAAATACCAAGGATGTTCTTGTTCACGTTCAGTGCTAAGCTTATCTTTTGATCGTCTTTTGAATAGAAAAAGCTTGCGTCTGGAGTCAATAATTTTAGTAATGATTTTATGGATGTGTACATCATGCCAGACCGATTTAACGATATTTTGACCAGGATCCAAGCTGGTAGGCACAGGGCGAGATAGGAGGAGTCCATTTTTACGTATTTCAGTACTCTTGGAGTAGAAGATTGGAAAACTTTGGCAAAGAGTAGCAATGGTTAGACAGAGTTGTTAATCGAGGCCCAGACTCTTATTGATTTGTAAACCAGTGAGAAGAAAAAGTTTCGGTCCATTGTGTTTTCTATTTGTTTTTTTTTTTTTAATTAGGGTCTGCTGCAAAAAAAATATATCAGCACTTGGCGAAGGAGCACACACTGCTTATTAAATCTTTAAAATCTATATTATATTTCCTTAAAGAAATATTATCGAATTATCCATTTTATTTAATGATTTTTTAACATCAATGTTCTTAATACATAATGTATATATTTAAAACTAATTAAAATTTATGTGTACATTATTTTAAATGTTAAGTTTTTTAGAACCTTATTTTTAAAAAATATTAACTAAATAAATAGTATAAATTGTAATTATATTTAAAAACATTCAAATTAAAAAAAAATGCATTTAAACTTTCATACCTTTTAATGAAATAATATCAACTAAAAGATTAAAATAACCCTAATTATATATAATTTGGGTGGTTTAAATTCAATTTAAAAGGTGGAACGAATTGACGTATATTTAAAAAGAATAATATCTGAAAACTTAAATTATATTTATAATCATCGAAATAATATTTCATTATTTTTAAGCGCATACAATATTTATTCCCTTTACCAAGTGCTGTTATTTTTAATGGCAAAATTGGGGTCGGAAATTTGTCGACGTCAAATTGTCTTCCTTTGCTTTGCTTTACAGATCGTGATGCCGTTAGCGAAGACTATAGGATCGATGTTTACGCGCGGGTCAATTTTCAGTTCCATATTTCCCGAAGGTTCTATATTTTTTATTTAATATAATATTCTTCAAATGTTAGTTAAAATTATTTGATTTTTACGATTTAAATAACACTGCATCATCAAAATGATCATCGGTCAATCTTCTATTACTACACAGGAAATTGAGAAAGATGACAAAGGCCTTTTGATTGTACCTATCATAACATAGACTTTTATATATAGACACGAAATAGACCACTTTTTCTATGTACGGACTTGTAATGAACATCTCTTCAATTCGAGGCAGTATTTTAGTTATTTTTGTCGTCAACAGATGGCTTATTTACGCGCACATTTTAAAAATTCAAATATTATTTAATTATTTAACATAAAAGCTTGTAAAATAGTAAAAAAAACATTATAAAAACTTAAAATAGTGTCTACCTAATACATTTTAATGATTATCTGCGAGTTATCGTCTTCAAACTATTAAAATACGTGTTATTACAATATCTCAAAACTGGCCTAAAAACTCTGCACGTTAAAGTCGACTGCCTATTTTCATAAAGATGTTTATTACAAAAACATAACCTTACTTCTTCTCTAGAGTATTATTGCTCTTAGGCTGCTATGGTGAAACTGGATCTAAATCCGATCGGATCCGATTTTTAAATCCGATTCAACCGGATCCTGGTCGGGTGGGTTACATAATTATGAAATATTGTATATAACTGACATTTGACACACATTTTATAAGAACAGTGAACAATCAATAAAAAGAAAAAAAACAACAAAATATAGTGCGTAATAAAATCATTTTCAACAAAGAAAAAATAACACAAAATAAACTTATAATATTTTTTACAACATAAACTAAATGATCTTTAATAATACAAGATTTTTTTTGTCATTGTATTATTGGACGACCCTAGTTTATAATGATGTGATGAAATATTACTGATTTTTAACTGATACAAAATCATTGATAAAAATAGTTACTTATAGAAAAACTATTTTTTTATGTTTAAAAATCACTGATTTTTACCAAATAATATTTTTTTTGAAATGAAGAAAAAAGAAAAAAGAAATGAGAAAAATGCGTTCCCACCCGCACAATAAACCAGTCAGTCTCACATTCACTGCAATTCGCTTCGTCCTCAATTCCAAAATATGAGAAAACAAAAATGAAACAAAATTACAGGTTCAAAAATACGCTCACACACAATCACACATACACAAACATTACACACCATATCAAATGCAATTAGTCATACATTGATATAGCGCGAGAGTGCGCTCGCGCGCGCCTGTGCGACTCTCAATATTTTTGCGCGCGTTTTGTTCGCCTTTTAAATTTGTATAATGCAGCGCCGCCGCCGCCGCGCCGAGCTTCGCCGTTCCACCCACGGAATTTGGTGAGCGCTCGCGCAAAGCTTGTTGAACAAGTTTGGATGTAATCCAAGAAAAGAAATAAAATAACAACAACAACATCGACATGTAAAACTTACATATCCAAACGCATAAATATATAACTTACAGTGCGCGATCGCATATTATTAATTTCCATGCTATTATACATAAATATATATGATATATCTAAATATGTATTATATATGTATTCTGAATATTATGAACGGGAGAACGTCTTACAAATCTGCATCGCGGCGCTCGCTCGCTCGCTCGCTCTGTTCGCGAACATGAAAGCGTACATAAATCAAGACCGTTAATACAGTATATCAAAACATAAATGTATGCTAAATCGAATTGGATCAATATTTATTATTGTTTGGAGCCGTGAGAAGAGTGCTTCAGAGTGCGGAGCACGGAGCACGCAGCGTGGTCATCTCTCGGGCGCGATATTCGAGAACATCTTAATTATTGATGTGGAGACTGCGTACGCTCGTTCGTATTATTTATATATATATACACACAAGAGGTAAGGTATATTCAGTCTAGCGTGCAGTTGGTGTATAATTCAAAGTGCGCGCGGCGCGAGCCGTTGCCGCGGAATTAGATTAAGGTGGAATATATATATTTAGTTTGAGCGAAATTAATTATTCAACATTCTGGCGCAGACGTTGACTGTATCTGTCCGTGTGTGGGTTAAGACTTACATTTCCAATGCCTCCTCCACTATCGCTCAGGCGCGTGCGTCTTGGAGGCGGTTGCAACGCGGCGGCGGCGGTGGCTCGGCAGTGCAGTGGCGGCGCAGCGAGTGCGACAACATTCACGAGGTCGCCGTGATCTGCCCACCTGTGCAGTTTTACATATCTTATACGTGTATATGTCTCTTAGGTTTGGCACTACAAGTGCAATCAAGTTCTTTTGTCTTACATAAATTGTGTCTCGTTAATAAGTCAGACTTGATTAGTATATATACTCGCGTCGGAATAACTAAATGCTTCTGCCACACCTGCGAATTCTAAACACTCGACGCTCGCTGTGAAACTCAAACCACAGTACAAAAGATTCGCTATGAAGACTGCTTGATAAATTAATAAGTCAATTCGTAGTTTAATTTGGTGTGTATTCGAGATTCAATCAAAAACCTATATAAAAGTTATGAATGCTCAATGTTCATGTTTTTCATGTTTTTCATGTTGATGTTAATGGTGTGTGCGTTTTACGACTGCACTAATTTATTCTGTCGTCGAGAGATTTTTGTTTTCAATTTTCGACGTTTTTTATGTTTAGTTTTAATGTGGATTTAATTTAAATATGGATTTATAATTCAAATGTGGATTTCTGCTGATTTTAGAGATTGATATATGAACAAGGGACAAAGAAATGTGGCTGTGATGGAATTTAAATGATCTATAGAATTTGATTATGAATTGTGAATGTGGATTATGGGTGGTGCCCGCGATGCGTGTGGTGTAAGGTTGACAATATAATGGGTATCGTGGTAATTTTGAATCGTTTTTTTAAGTTTTCATAGCTTCAGATTTTTGGTTTGGACTGTAAAAAGCAGTGGTAAATATTTAATATTAAGTGGTAAATAAAAGACTTTTTTTAAGAAAATCAATTATTCCGCTCTATATGATAGTTAAAAATATATTTAAATCAGTTTTAGATTCACAAAAGTTATAACTTTTTTATATAGGTAAAAGTTGATATTTTTTTTAAATAAATTGATAAGGATTTTCTATAGTTAAGTGATAGCTTTTAAATATTAAATATTAAACACTATTATAAATATTTTCAATACTATTAATGTATAACTTTTAGAAAGTAAAACGTGATCACTGATCGATGTGTAAATAAAACTTTGGATTTTAAAAAAACTATAGAAATAAAATCATTTTTGATTTGCCTTTACTATAAAATTAATTTCGATCTACCCAATAATTTAAAACAGTACTGTATTTTAGGACGTTGTACTGTATATTTCTTTCGATTTTTTTAACAAATACAGGACATTTTTTATGTTTTGTACTTCATTTTATATATTTTACTTATAAATTTAAGAGACAAATTTAATTGTCCTGTTTTTTAGCCGAACCCAAATGGTAACCGTACATAAATATAATATACAATTATAGTTTTTTTTTATAGTATCCACATTTATTAAAAGCTGCTCAAGACGCAACATTCGCAAGCATTCTGGCCCTCCTACAGTACCGTTGCGACCAAAACGTCGGACTCAAGCCAGCTATACCTTAGAAGCACAGATGCCGCTTTCCCAATTATTTAACTGGAAGTCGCACTGAGCAGCTGCAATAACTCCACTCCAGGCCTAGATCAGATTTCATTCACTATCCTAAAAAAAATCGATCAACAAGTGAGGCAAATCATCGTTGAGCTCTTTAATGACTTCATCGCAAACCTGGAGTTTCTGAGGCATGGAGTGACTGCATAGTGGTGGCTATTCGCAAACTAGACCAGAACCCCGAAGAAGCACAAGTCGTGCACAAGAAAGCTGTTTGAAAAAATGCTACAAACGCGCCTAGATCACTGGATGGAGTCGAACGGAAAAAGTTCTTCCTCACAAATGATGGGCTTCAAGAAAGGTTTTGGAATCCAAGACTGCATCACAATCCTGGCAACCGACATCGAGAACGTCTACGCTCGCACAAGTATGTGTTTGGCCGTGTTTATGGACATCGCAGCTGCTTACGACAATGTGCAAATCGATATCCTCAGCGACAGACTGGAGGCCATCCAATGCTCTACCAAAATAGTAAAGGCATTGGATTCAAAGGTCTGGCGCAACGTTCATCACTCTCGCCATTGCTGTTCAGTATATACACCAGGGAAATCGGCAACAACATACCAAGACAAACTAAGCTACTGCAGTACGTGGACGACGTCGTCATCTACTCGTCTGGAAGCGATCCGAAAACAATTCAACACAGCGTGATGCAGTCAGCCATCGAACTACTTAGCTCACAGTATAGATCCCTCGGCCTCACAATCTCAGCATGGTGTTCACAAAGAAATATAAGCTCCCGCCATTCCGAGTCACGTTGGACGGCAAAATGATAACTCGCTCATATGGTTTTAAGTACCTTGGCGTCATATTCGATCAAAAGAGCTCCTGAAAACATCACGTGAACTCCATCAGCAATAAATGCGGACGATAAGCGGATCCAGTTGGGGCGCCCATCCAGAAGCTATGCTTTTGCTCTATATAGCGACCACCCGAGCAGTGCTTGAATACGGTTTGGGTGCTTTTTTACATGTTGCCTTATGACATCCACACACACACACAGGATCGCTGGAAGCCATTGCCGGCATTATGCCTCTGGACCTACGCTGACGCTACTTGAGCGATAAGCACGAATGCCAATCGCTTTCGGGCACTTCTACACTGCTGCGGCGGCAAAGCCTGCCAGGATCTTGCAATTGTCTGTCCAAGTCACCCGCGAACCGCTTCAATACCACCTCTAATGCAGATAGAGCCGACTG